>VZRO01000978.1:171482-184860 GCA_013397915.1 Daphoenositta chrysoptera | reverse complement strand
AAACAACATTTACACCGCAACAGCCATTGTTCCTTATTCTCTGTGTCATCATGAGAATGATGACCATTCTCATATCTCTCAGTCTCTTAGTGCCCGACTGCTGAAAAGCTGGTTTGCATGCACACATCTTGGTCCTTGTCAGTTTGTGGCATTAGAGAGCCAACGTGAGCCACTTTCCCTTCCTATAAGGTCTCTTTCTGACCTTTCTCAAATTGTTGCTACAATGCTACAACATTGCTTCCTACATCTTACAGAGGTGTTTGTGTGTGTGTGTGCTGCACAGGTGACATGAGAAGTCTGCAGCTGTAACTCAGCTAAGTCTCCCGTGTTAGGACAGTGTGCTGGCTGGAGACATCCTGCTAGGATAACGCACTTGGCTGGAGACATCCTCCCGACTCCACTGAAAAGAGAGGCTTTATGTTTTAAGAAATCAGGTCCTGGCCCCTCTGGCTTCTTTCCATGGTGGTTGTTAGGAAGGCAGCTGGGGTGACCTTTTCTCCCTGTACGTTGTTGAATTACAAGCTTTTGCTTTCCTCATTTCCTCTGGAGTTCTAGCCCAATTTTCTCTCCTAGAAACCACACTGATTTTCCAAAATGCTTCCATTTATCAAACAGTATGCTGAGATTTTTCCTAAGAAGGGTATCCAGGCCCCAGGAATAATGCCTCAGACATTTGTGCTCTGTTTTTAAAGAAAAAAATGTAAGCAACATGATCCAACTTGCTGTCCTCGTGCCACTGTTACTCTGCATAAAGAAGATTGAACTGTCAGGATCTGCACAAATTACTACCAGAGTGAGGACATGAAGAATATGTAGAAGAAAAAGCACACAGCAAATTTAGAACTCATATTATAGTAAAAGAGGTGCCGGCTGAAGAGGAAGAGCTTTAAAAACCAATGCTATATAATGAAATGCAATGTTAATATTCCACATTGTACAGAAGATTTTCCTTAAGGCTCTGTTCTGCCATGGCAGGATTTATCTCTGTAGGTGAATGGAGAGGAAAGACAATTGCCAAGAAGAACAGCCACAAGCGAGTTATTCTCTCTTTTTGTTCTAACAATGACAAATAGCAGAAGAAAGATCAATTATCACTCTCCACATTGTTCTCCAGGATTTGAAGAGGTTTTATGCAGGACCTGGAGGAAATGGAAGATTCTTGGAAAGGTGATTCTAACAGCTAAAGGTTGTAAGGATTTTCCCCAAATGGAGGAACTTGTTGAGATACACACCTAGAACTCCATGAAACCCCAGAATGCTCATCCTCTTGTGCAGGTACCAAATGTCATGCTGAAGAGTAAAACTACTAGGTTTCTACCTGTGAAAGTGATGTCTGGGTTCAGCGCCATGGGTTGAATATCATAAAACTAAAGAAGTTTATTTTGATGTCTAGTATTCTTGAAAAGCAATTCTAAATAATTTTCTGATCCAACTCTGGATGCTTCAAGGACATCAGAGGACTCTCTGGTAAGGGATACCTTGGAAATTTAAAAAAAAGTCTTCCTCTATAATCACACTTTCTTGTATCTTTTCCTTTCTCTCTATTCTCTTCTAGGTAGAGTCGCTGCTTGTAGTTTCAAGCTTTCTCATCAAACTGAATGCTCAGTTTCTGTAATGTAAATGTAATGTGTTATAATACCTTCACACATACAGCTGTGGTGTCAGCACAAAATCACACAGTGGTTTGGGTTCAACAGGACCTCTGGAGATCATCCAGTCCAATTCCCCTGCTAAGGCAGGTTCACCTTCACCTGGAGCAGGTTGCACAGGATCATGTGCAGGCAGGTTTTGAATATCTCCAGATAAGGAGACTCCACAAACTCTATGGGCAGCCTGTTCCAGTGCTCTATCACCCTCAAAGCCAAGAAATTTTTCCTTATATTCAGTAGGAATTTTCTGTGTTTCAGTTTGTGCATGTTGCCCTTTATCTTGTTGCTCGGCAACACTGGAAAAACTCTGGCCCCATCCTTCCCATAAGGTATTTGTACGCAGTGCTAAGATCCTCCTCAGTCATCTTTCCTCCAGACTAAACAAACCCAGCTCCCTCACCTTATCCTCCTAAGAGATGTTCCAGTCCCCTAATCATCTTTAGCCATCTGCTGGACTCTCTCCAGGAGTTCCTTATCATTTTTTGAACTGAGGAGCCCAAACTGGACACATTACTCCAGGTGAGGTTTCATCAGGGCCTTTCTTGACTTTCAGGCCACAACCATTGGCCTTCTTGGCTACACTGCTGGCTCAAGGACAGCTTGTTGTCCACCAGGACCCCCAGGTCCTTCTTCACAGAGCTGCTTTCCAGCATGTCAGCCCGCAGCCTGTGCTGGTGCATGGGGTTGTTCCTTCACAGGCGCAGGACCCTGCATTTGTCCTTGTTGAACTTCAGAAGGTTCCTCTCCACCCATCCCTCCAGCCTGTCCAGGTCTTGCTGAATGCCTGCACAGCATTCTGACATATTGGCCACTCATCCCAGTTTTGTGACCTTGCCAAAGGGTGAACTCTGTCCATCCAAGTCACTGATGGATAAGTGGAACAAGGCTGGACCCAGTACTGACCCCAGGGGCACACTGCCAGTGAAGGGACTCTGGCTAGAGACTCTGTTCTGCTGACTACACCCCTCTGAGCTCTGCTGTTCAGACAGTTCTCAATCCACATCACTGTCCACTCATCTAATTCACACTTCCCAAACTTACCTATGAGGATGTTGTGGGAGGCAGTGTCAAAAGCCTTGCTGAAGTCAGGGTAGGCTCTCCTCTCATCTACGCAGCCAGTCATTCCACTATGGCACAGTGACCTGTGTTGACTGCTGGAATGCATCTGAAGAACTCCAATCATTGTTCATTGTGATACAGAAGAGATTCACCATGTCTTGGAAAGAGTGATGATAAATGGAGAACATTACTGGTGTGTGGGTCTGGGGGAATGCACCACCACCATCACAAACGGCTATCAAATTGGTCCAGCATGATTACTCCTTGATGAATCCATGATGAAACCTTTTCCTTCACATGCTTAGAGATGACATCCAGGATGAGCTGTTCCATCACCTTTCCAGGGATGGAGGTGAGGTCGACTGACCTGTAGTTTCCCAGGTTCTCTTTCTTGGCATTTTTGAAGACTGGAGTGACTTTGTCTTTCCCCCAGTCCTCAGGCACTTCTCCTGTTCTCCATGACCTTTCAACGATGATGGAGAATGGCTTAATAATAACATCTGACAGCTCCCTCAGCATTTGTGGCCACATCCTATCAGGACCCTTGAGTTTGTGGGTATTCAGTTTTTCTATATGATCTCTAGCCCAATCCTCCTTGACAAAGGGCAGCTCTTCTTTTCTCCAGACTTTCTCTCTTGCCTCTAGGGCTTGGGATTCCTGAGGGCTGGCTTTAGCAGTAAAGACTGAAGCAAAGAAGCCATTCAGTAACTCCACCCTCTCTTACCTTTTGCCACCTGGGCACCAGTGAGTCATCTATGAGTTCTCCCCATGAGTGTTTTCCAAGTCAATGCCAGGATCATTTGCCAAAGGACAAAAAGAACCTAATAGAGAACGAAAAAGTGCTCTTTTTTTCCCAATAAAAGTGTGAGGATGGTGGTGGCAATGTTGTGAAGAAAAGGCTCTGGGGAATTATTTAATGCCATGCTTGTAGATTGAGGGCTTTAATAAAATAAAAAGAGCAAAGAGAAGGCTATGTGCGCCCTGATGCACATAGCATCCTGATGCACCCTGATGAATGAATATGCCTGCTTAGTACTTCAGGGATGGATTACACTGTTGAAAAAGCATTCAACATTGGCTAAAGAACTGTAATATATATGAAATTCCACAGTTAATGCATCATTAAATAATTTGCTGCAACTGATTTAGAGGTGCAATATACTACACTATGTCAAACTGTGCAGGATAATAAATGGTATCACAAAAATATACTATTGAAACTTCTGTTCTAATCAGTCTTTTGAGTTTTAGTAGAACATAGTTCTGCAGAATTGTCCTATTGATCCTGATAGAGTAACATGTAAAAGCTTCATGCTACATATATTTTAAGACCTTTTCTTAAGCAATCTGGATTGTGGTCCAGTGAATCAGGCAGTGGATTGTGACTTGTCGGACCTACACTCTGGTCCTTGCTCTGTCCTTGAAACTCTAAGCTGCTGACCTAAGTTTTTCTAGGTTGGTTGCTGTAATGCCCACTTTGAGATCTGTGCTCTCTCTTTCCATGGACACAATGTACAATTCCATCACCTACCTACATATATCGGACACACAGGGGCAGGGAAGGGGTAGATAACCACTGACTTCTGAATCCAACCTTCACAGGACTTGGGTGACTCACTGCTTCTGGGGAACATCTTACCACTTCCCATATTCAGCTTATTCCTTCTCTTCCAAAAGAGAATATTTGGGGCAAAAAGCAATCCACACGTCCTACCCTGTTAGTGCTTCATTTCAGTGTTGAATTCTTTACAGAAGAAGCAAATGATCTTAGTTCACTTTGGATCTTGCCTAAAATGTTCTTCTCCTTGTCCTTCCACTCTCCACTTTCCAGAATGTGCCTAACTGCAGGGTTGCAGGGTCTTGATAAGCAAGATTCACAGTCACTCTTACTGAAGGAATGTTCTTACTTGTAGAAAACAATGATTCACTAGGTTAGGTAAGGAGTAGTTTGATCTTGTAAAACTGGTGGTGGCACATTCAGTTGAAGGAGGTCCTCTCTTCCAGTCTCTATAAGATGGCATTTGCAGTTTGAAAATTCCTTTTTGGGACCAATGCAAAGGACCCTGATGCTGGCTGGTGCATTTAGATGCATCACTCTAATGGATGAGCTAATTTTAATTAATAATTTATTTGATTAATTTAACCCTTCAAACTTTTGTGCTGTTCGGTTTGCAAACAAGACTGTTTTTTTCCATCTTTCTAAATTATTAAGCAGGCATTTTATGCAGTTATATTTCAGCCTACAGGAAATAATTGCTTAGTTTTATTTGAATCTGCTGTTCATACTGTGTGATTGGTCATGCTGTAATCAAAAACTGTATTTTTTCACATTTTGTCAGAGTCCAGAGTATACCAATGATCTCTAATTACAGAATCACGGAATCACAGAATATGCTGAATTGGAAGGGAACCAAAAGCATCATAGAGTCCAACTCCTAGCCCTGCACAGAACCATCCCCAAGAGTCCCATCATGTGCCTGAGGGCACATGGTTAAAGTCTCAGGCTCACAGTCACACCATGAGCCTGAGAGTCCAAATGCTTCTTAAACGCTGTCAGCCTTGGTGCTGTGACCTCTTCCCTGGGGAGCCTGTTCCAGTGCCCAGCCACCCTGTGGGTGAAGAACCTTTTCCCGATGTTCAACATAAACCTCCCCTGACACTTCAGGCCATTCTCTCAGGTCCTGTTACTGTCACCACAGAGAAGAGATCAATGCCTGCCCCTCCTCTTCCCCTCATGAGGAGGCTGTAGACTGCAGTGAGGTCTACCCTCAGTCTCCTCTTCTCCAGGCTGAACAGACCATGTGACCTCAGCTGCTCCTCACGCAACTTCCCCTCAAGGTCCTTTGCCATCTTTGTTGCCCTCCTTGGGACACTCTCTAACAGTTCAATGTCTTTTTTATATTGTGGCACCCAGACCTGCCCCCAGCACTCGAGGTGAGGCCACCCCAGTGCAGAGCAGAGCAGGACAATCCCCTCCCTTGACAAGAGACTTCACCAGGGTCCTCCATCCTCACTGTCTGCTCATTGTCCAGGAACTCCATTCAGTCTCAAGCCCCAGACCTTCAGTCTTGTTCTGATCAAAGTTGTAGGTATACCTCTTCCAGTTCTGCTCCCAGATTGTTGCTCAGGTTTCCTGGGCTGATAGTGGACCTGACTTGTTAGTTTCCCTTATGGTTTCTGGACTGCTGATAGAAGCTGTCACTGCCACTGTTCTGCCTGGGCTGCCCAGCTCAGAGGTGGCAGGGCCATGCCCCGTTACTCAGGTCACTGCCTTGCTCATGTTGTGGCCATCCTCAGCTCCCAGCTTGCCTTCCCTTGTGAAGTCACTAAAACCTTGCAGCTCTCTAGTAAGTGTTTTTTACTGGAGTAATCCTGAGGAGAGTGTTTAGTACAAAACATAAGAGAGAATTTCTCTCTGCCTTAATTAAAGGAAGAATTAAAGTATTTTTTAGCAGTGATTTTGGCATTTTAGAGAAGAAGGTAATACATAGTTTGAATGAAACTTTACATTTATCTAAGTGCCTAACTGCAACAGTGTTTGTAAGTAATGATAAGTGAGAACTCTAAAGTTTAATAAACAGGAGGTGTCACTAATGTAAATGCAGCTTAAGCACTAGAAGAGCTTCAGTGAAAAGAAGGATGCATATCTCCTGAGCAGATTCTTAATACTGGTCAAAACCAGACAGCTTTTGAAGGACCAATTATTTAAAAATAACCTTTAGAGGGATCATGTTTTGAGATGGAGATGTAACTCTTTCAATATTAGCGTGGTTTAAAAACTTCTTTCTAGAGTCAAGAAGTCTCATTATCTAAGGGCAAGAATTCCAAATGCATTAGAGTTGCACAGCACCCCTGTCCTTATAAGAGTGGATGCAAAGGATGCTAGGAGAAGATGGTATTTCACTGGGGAAGGGGAGGCAGACATTAAAATGTTAGGTTTGGCCAGACTGGGCATGGCAGTGCCCTTTCCAGAATATATGCTGTACTGAAGTTGATGGGAATGCTGATCTGAATTACAAGAGGGCCAAGAAGTACCAGGCACCCTAGTGAATCCTTGAGCACACAGGACTATTAACAAATTTTTATAACATAGGACCAGCTCTCTGCCAGTGCAAATCAGCTTACTCTTGCTGAAATACATGGTCTCAGATGCAGTAATCAGTTACAGTTATGCTACTTTATGACATATTCCAACCAAAAATCTGTCTGAGAGTATATGCTAACTTCCCTAATGACAGAACATGTTTTCAAGATTAAATACTGACCTAAACATCACCATCATCTCTTTAATATCAATTTTTATTGTGCCATTTTACTGCCTGATAAAATACAGCAAGTGCAAAACAAGAAAACTGCTGCCAAGATGGAGAATCTGTTAAAAGAGTCACTTTTCTTTTAAACCTTAGAAATACACCAACTCTGAGAAAACAGGCACTTGAAAAGGACCTTGGTGAACTGTTGTCCATTGTCAGAAATGTTGCAACTAATTAGCAGCCACAGTTTCCAGAGAGAAAAAACTCTGACATGATGGAATGGCTCTTTGCAGAGTCTCAGCCCCTAAGTGTTTTGATGCTACCACAGTTACTGATGTGACTTCTACATTAAATTAATCTAAAGAGGGAACCACAACAAAGGGCTTCTAAATGAAATGAATGTTCCCTAGCGCATGCCTGTTTGGTATTTGCTTACTTACCACTGCTTTTTCAATTGTAGCATTTTCAGGAGGTGCAGTCATGGTGGAAAAGAAAATTTTATGGTCCTTGTACTTGTAAGTCACTTACTACTATTATGAGTATTCTGTGGGTTGTGTAAGAGTTGATCATTTTTGTTTTCAGCATAGAAAAACTTGTGCTTCTGTCATAAAAGTATTTGTTCTGAGTTGTCCAAGTCTTTGCCACATGTAGTGAGTTATCTCACCAATTCCAAAAAGCTTATCTTCAGTATATCTCCTGTTGGCTCACAGTGAGTAAAGATTCCCAAACCACTGCTATAGCTCGCAAACTGAACAGTCCTTGAGATCCTTCTTTACTTTTAACTGTACAATTTTGATGCACTTTCCGGACAACAACATAAGAAATGATGTAACTTGCAGTGAATCTCAGTGATGAAGCTATTCAGCACGGAGTGAATTAGCTGCCACTATCTGAAAATCACTTGTGTTAGGTAAAAGCATTTTAAGTGATGAATTAAATATCATGGCTCTAGCTGCATGAATGAGCAAATAAAAAAGAATGGTACTGCCACATAGCTTGGTAAATCTTCCAGTCTTTCCAGTGTACAGATGTGTCATCTCAACAAAGGCCTCTTTGTTTGCTTTCAGTTTCAAATTGCTATTTCATCCTTGGAAGAGTTATGTGTAGGCCCAGCAGCCTTCCTCCTGGAGGAAGTAAACACTCCTTCAGTATTAATCATGCTGGATGTGATTCAGAGCAATAAAGCAAAAAATTAGCTTCTCATATGTGGGCAGAATGAGCAGAATTGCTCCCTTCTCCTGGTACAGCCTACTTCATCAGAGGTCCTTTTGAAGAAACAATATTTTGTTCTTTCATGTTTCAGTAATTTTTTCTTCATCCAGGTCAGTCTGCGCAAAAGGCGGAAATTGGGAATTAATTACTGCTACCTGTGTTCCTTTGAAGCTTGTTTCTGCAAATATTGTTAGAGTCTGGATGCCATCCCTACAATTTAAATGAACAATTGGTACTTTACTGATCCCATTTTCTTGTAGCTATTTCAGGAATTAGAGTGGTTAGCAAAGACCTCACTGGCAATAGCAGCTGATAGTGCATGGCAGAATGATTGTCCTGTTCATTCCCTGTCTCTTCTCAAACTGCAACTGTGTTTAAAGGGGAAAGAAGCTTCCTTGAATGTACTCAGGTTACCCCTGCTTGGCTTAAAGGCTCAAGTGAAGGCATGAGGGCCAGAAAACTTCATTCCATACGTTTACCTCAGGTGATTCTCTGTGCCTCTGGTTTCCCAGGGACTATGGTCACTAGCGTTTCCTTTTTGCAGCAGTCTCTTGGCATCCCTTTGCACGCCACAGGGCCCACGGGGGAACAAGAGTGTGCCAGGAAACATTCTCCAGAGTGGCTAACTGCACCTCCACAGCATGGGAAGTGTCCTGCTTCCCACGGGAATCCTGTCTGCAGTGCAAGGCTGCAAACGGCATCACTGCCACACTGGCAGTCCCTCAGAAACTGGGAGCTGACCCCAGCTCACAGATTAGCTCTTCCTCTTGCGACTGCTCTCACCAGCTCCTGTCTGCTAGGGGAAGCCCAATCAGGCTCTCACACTTGCTCAGACTCTTAATTTCTAGCCTGAGATTTCTCTGTGCTGAGTTTAACCAATTTAGTGGGAAATAAACTTGTGGATGGCAGCTTCCAAAGCACTCTTCTGACAGTGTGTGATCTCCCCCTGCATCTGAACATAACAGAGGAAAAAAAAAAATACCTCCATGTATTCACAAGTTTTGTTTTGAATACTTCTCCCTTGAAAGAAGACAGCTATTCCTTTATAGAACTATTTCCCACTGAAGGAAGTAAAATTTAACTAATCACCCACCTCATAAATATTAATTTGAAGTTAATAAGTCTTCTTTTTCTTTTTTTTGTGCTGATAATTTGAAATTTTGCTACAAATGCCTGGTCTGTCAAAGCCTGCACATTAATTATCAGTAAACGTGATTCCCCATCTTTAGAAGGAAGTAATAGTTTAATCTCAAGACTGTCACTTTTCATTGGTAATGATGAATGACATCTTGGGAATGACACTGACAACAGTGTCAAACAGCTTATCACAGCTGATACTTCAAAGCTTCTCAGGTTTGGCTAATGGTTAAAACAATAAAATAAGGAGACCATCAGCAACCTAGTGAAGAGTTCCATTTGTAGCTTTCCCATTCATTAGACTCCAGGCTATTTTATGGAAGACTTACTAATTTGCTTAGTGGTATAATTGAGTAGTTCATTGTGATCCCTGCTTTTGGAATAAAACTAAGGGCACGTTGCTATTTTTGAATAGTGTGCACAGTTTTTCAGAAATGCACTTCAAACTGGAGTGAGATTTCAGGAAGATTAGCTTTCTACTTTTTTATTAAGAGGCAGGTCAGCAAAGATCCTCAGCACACAGTAGGTGTCATTTTAGGAACCATGGCTAAATGCAATGGAGTTTTAAAAACATGATCCAAAACAGGGAGGATTTGTTGTTTTTCTCACAGTGGCTTTCACTGCAAGTCCAGCCAAGTATGTCACAGTTAGAGCTGCAGCAACTTGCTTTTAGCAGAGGTGTTTCTTGAAAATGTGGCCCTATGATATTGGTTGAAGCTGCCTCTCCAAGCTCTCTGGGGATATGCCTACAAAATATACTACAAACAGATGCAAGTCACTCTGTCACTTGCTCCAAACTGCTATGAAGCTCTATGAGCAATGTTCACATGGCCCCAATGGGCTTCTGCTTCCCAGCTTGCATGCTCTCCCTCTCTTCCAGGCTTGTTATCTCAATACCTTGCTGTCAGCTCTGAGCACATGTGTTGGCAAAATAATATGTATAAACATCTACTGCCTAAGAAACAGCCTATACAGGCTTCTGAACCCAGAGTTTCCCCAGACTCTCATCTCCAACATCGGATTTTTTGTTTTCCTGGAGGTGGAACCTTGCAGGTTTCCCATGCTAGACCAGGATTTGACTACCAGAGGTAAAACAGGTCTGCTGTAACCATTTCATAGTATTTGCTGAGGTTCTCATGTGTGGAAACCTGTGCCTGATTTTCTTTAATAAAAGAATTTTTGTTTAATGAAGCTTGAACTCAAATGATTTCTAAAAAGCTAGCTGGCATAGTTAGTTTCATCTAATCTGACACTTCCTCAAAGGCAAAATTAAATAAACTTTCCTTGTCTGTGTACAACCGAGGTACTATTGAGAAGAACTAAACAACTTCAGTTTCTTGCTAGGACCTGAAAGCCTCCCTAAGCCAAATAAAATCCCAATTTCTGTATGTCCCCGATCATGGGGACCTCTCATTTGAACTGTGTAAGCTCAAATCACATGCTTCTGCAGTAAATTCAGTATCAGAACCAGCTTACAGTACAGTGCTGAGGAGAGGAGCACCAGAACACAGTGTATGTATCAGAAATAAAGCTGTCATATACAAATTGTAAGGACAAGAGGAATTGCTTTGGCAATAGGATCTGTCACAAGCTGCCAGATATAAATAGGAGTCTTTCAGATATGTACTCACTGCATCTAAAAAGGAGCCTATAAGGATCCACTTAGATATCTGTTATTCTTTAACAAAAACAAAACCACCACTGCACACCAGCTGGGTAGCTTGGTAGGTCATCCTTAAATATATAATGTCTGGAGAGCAGAGGCACTGTGCTGGTACTCATTGCCACAGCACTTTATGTGCTACTCCTCTCTGCTCAGGGGCTGACATCCATCCCTGTAGATGATTTTGTTATGCATAGCAGCTCTGGATTTGTGCAACCAGATTGTTATAAAACAAACCCTATATATAGATGTACATATATACAAACATTATAAATAAATAAATATATACACACACATACATATATATAAACATGAGTCCTTCAGTGACATTTCACTCTAATCTGCCCCAAGGGGTCTATTAACAAGAACCTCCTTTACCTTGCCTTCAGGGGTGGGTTGTAACATGTGGTACTACAGTGCTGCTTTCATTGGAAAAATATCTGCATCCCAGATTTTGCTGTCTCCATACAAACCTCCTTTTGTCCAGTGTACAAGCTATATCTATTGCCTGTTTAAAGTAGGAGCAGATGGGCAGTGGGCAGCCCTGCTGGCACAGATAGATCTTAATTGTCTTGACCAGCCTCTCCTGTGACTCTTACTCACTGGCTCTGTCCATGCCTCCAGAACCCCATTTCAGCTCAGGGTTTGCATCCCATTCTTGGGTCACACTGTGGGTTTACTTGTCTTTAGTCCTCTCTTTGGATTTATCTTCTGCTGCTCCTGTCTTGATTCCCTGAAAGGTCCACAGGACTGATTTGTGACTTTGCCTGCTAGAGAAACCTGCTGCCAGCTCCCTGCTCTGCCTACCCTGTTTGACTGCTGTGGGGCTGCTCCCTGGTTGGTGAGGCTACTGCTCTGCCTGTGCTGTGGTCACCCTTGACTCCTGGCCCTAGTTTCTTTCCAACACGTGGCTTTTCCTGTTAAAAAAGCAACAGCAAGCAGGGCTGGCAAACTGAAGGTGTTGGTTATACATCTCCTGGGTAAGACTGATGCAGGGCATGCAGTGCTGCTCTGAGATCATTATTTTTATGACTGTGAGGTCTAGAGGCTCCTGTCACTTCAGTAGCTTCTTGCACAAGGCACTGCCAATGGAGAGTGTCAGGTAATCCCATAAAACTGCCCTGTCTCAAGAGACAACGTGGACATTTGGGGTGTGGAGAAAGAAACAGGAGTGATCTATCAATGCTGCAAAGAAAATGGAACTTCCTGTGAAAAAGGAAGAAATAGAGTTTAGCTTGTCAAGGACCTTGTATTTTTCCTTGTTAATCATGACATTCAGGGTATATGCAAAGAATCACAAGCACCTTGACAGATTTATCCTGTAGTTATTCTACAAGGTTTCTGCTTCACTTCTTTGTCTCCATAGTCAGAAGATACTTATGAAATATGTGGGTGACTGTAGTGTCAGGATGAATATTCTGTCATGCTATCAGTGGATATGCAATGGGGCAAAACCATGATAGGCAAATATATGAAGAGATACTTAAATATTGAAATGAAGGGTTGTGCATCTTCAGGATTTGACTTTCTTGCCAGCTTCACTATTTAAAATGTATCTGCTAATGCCCTGCTAACATAATTAGACACAGGATAATAGCTATGGGTAACAAGCTATTATGGGTTTTTACTTGTTTCAGACTGAAAAAGGTATTGAACAAAATATCACAGTGTAAACAACTGAAGCTGTGGTTGTGCTTGCCTGCTTCATGTAGCAAGGCAGTGCAGTCTCACCCAGCGCAGAACAAGTCTTTTTAGCAACCCCTACACACTGTTTTCTCATTGTCATTCAAAGCAATCGAGTCTCAGAACATATTTCTTCTGACACATTTCATTGTCAGGTGCCAGCATAGAAATCAGAATTTTGGTGGCTTCTACTATTTATTTTCTTATCCATTTTTAATGTTATTAATCAAAGACAATTCTAGGTGTGTATGGTCATCTTCTAAGATAGGAAGGGGAAACTTTACTCTCAGTTTTAAATTTAAAGGTAGCTAACCTTCTGTAACGGGTTGGGGTTTAATGAACAAATTGAAACACCAGTTGTAGCTGGGATTCAGTTCACTAATTTGTTTTTGTGAGATATAAATGTATAAATTAGGAGAAAAACATGACAAAACAGGCCTACTCACTTCTAAACAGTATAAAGATAGTTTATTGTTACTAGATAGAATTAACAGGAAAAAACTACACCAAGAAAGTAAAAAGAAAAAAAACCACATTCCTTCTTTTGCCAATGCCTTCGCCCCTCCCCCCAGGGCTTCTCAGAGCCCTGAAACCTCCTCTCAGGTTTTTCAAGAGAGAGGACAAAGAAATTAACAAACATGGAATTTCTGGTCAGTAATAGAGTCCTTAAAAAGTCCTTCCACACTCCAGGAAAAGAAAGAGGTCCTCTTTGCTTCCGTGTG
>VZRO01000978.1:128721-171084 GCA_013397915.1 Daphoenositta chrysoptera | reverse complement strand
CATGCCGGAGACCCCCTCCTGGCATTTGGGGGAGGGGTGCCCAGCCCCGGGCCCTCCAGGCCGGGGCCGGAGCGGTTCCCCTCCCCCGCCCCACTCCCTGCGTCCCAGACGCAGCCGCCGTGGGATCAAAAGAGAGAGCTTCCGCATTCTTGCCAGCTTTAAATATGCACAATCGCAGAAGCGCTTATTGGATTAGACAGCTGCCAATTAATTTCAGCTCCAATCCACGACACCTTCCAAGGGTAAGGCTTTGCCCTTCCTTGGCTGCTCCAGTGCAAATTGATATAGTTGTTGTGACACTGTGCCTGAAACAAGGAATTCCCATCTCTGATAAGAAGATATTCTGAATTTGAGATTTGGGCCTGGTGGCAGAGTTACAGCAACTTTGCACACATTAACATGAAGCCTGTAGGGCAGAGTGGGCTCCTGATGCACCTTCCAGCCTTGGTTCCTATGGTCTGTCTGGTGGCATCAGTCATCCAGGATAGAGCTTCTATATTTCAAACTAAGTGAAAACAGCTTTTTGGCATTGAAAAATATCTCCCAGGATGCAAATATCAACATTTTCATGCTGGGATCATTTCAGGAGGCAGTTATTTTTCTCTTCTAAGTTTGGAACCCCTCACCTTTTGTTCCTTGGGCTGAAATTTTCAAAAGAAGCAAAAGATTCAAACACAGACTTTTGTATCTGGAAATAACTCAAGGATGATCTGAGCATCCAGATGCATGATATGGCTTTGAAAATTTCTTTCTGTGACTTGTGGATGGAAAAATCAGATTAGTTATTCAGCACAAACCTGGCACACACCTGGAAAGGAAAAAGACTGAAGTGACTTTAAGCTTTGCCTGCTATTTTGCCCTAGCTGAACATGGTGTGAAAGGCTGCTTCCCCATTCTGCTGGCAGAGAAAACAAATAGGTTGTCCAAGAGAGCAATTTCCAACACATTAATGGTAAATTGAAAAAAATACATCAAAACGGGAGGCTCCACATCAAGAGTATCAATGCCTTTCACTCCCCATTTGGCCTGGGACAGCCTTTGACTGAAAGCATTGCATTGAAGTGAATGACAAGTGGGCAGTGGAGGTGATGCATAAAGGTAGTGTGGGGAAAGAAGGCAACTGATATTGGACCCTCATCAGTAGCCCATGTGTCTTGTTGCTGGGACACAGTGGAGATGGATGGGAGAAGGCAGGAAGAAGTCATCTGCTTGAGGAGGTTGCTTAATAGACAAATAGCTAAAGCAAAGGCACAATATAGAGGCCTAATAGTGAAATATAATCAGATTCCCATCATCTTTTTCTGGAAATAACTCTGGTGTGTGTTCTGGTATAAACCTGATACCCAGTGCTTTACACCTTATTCTTTCAGCCACATTTTCAGATGTCAGAATGCCTCCACCAGAGTGTTTTAGAGCGGCAACTGTGCTACCTTAGGGCTTGGATGCTGTAGTGTTTCACAGAGTTAAGCAACAGACATCGCTTTAAGGACAGTCAGGGAGAATTCAGGGCGTGCAAGATCTTTATTTATTGTCCATTTGGAAGACACACAGAGAAGACCTGAAACCTGGCAGGGTTTATACAAGGAAAAGGAGTCCAGCTCCTGGACCTAGAGATGAATTGTTTTGTCCAGCCATCCACTGGGATTCTGTAGGAGACTCAGGAATTTAATCATGAGTTTCAAACCTCGGATGAGTATTTCACAAACAAGCACATTTTTCTTCTGTTTTTTGCCTGCAGGTGGTCAAAACTTCACCAACCTGATCTTGACTTCAGGCCACTGTAAATGGGAAGCCATGGCCAGCAGATGAACAATAGAGAGATGGAGAAAAGCTGCATGATGGATCTTTTCAATTTCTTCATGCATCAAGATGAAAGTCAAGATAGGGGGACATGGGCATTGTAAAGGAACACGCTTTTAGCCTGCAGTCTAACCTCTCGTTCTGGTTGATTCAACTGCCTTTGGCAATCCACTGGTACAAAAGGAAATACTGGTTTAGAGATCTGTAATTGCATTTTATCTTCCCTATTGAATACAGTGGGGAAATTGAGAATTCTAAGTATTGAATTTCAGAAAGGAAACATTCCTCAGCTCTTGCAGCAGACTTTTACAAACCACAGAAAGTACTATCAAAACATAAATATAATATCAGAACAGTCATGTAATTTGATTGGTTTTCTTCACTACCTTACCCATGCTCCTACACCACAGTTGGCATTTGAGTTCTTTTGGCTCAGAAGATGGCTGCAGCATGGAAGTGTGATGTGCACTTCCAGCTGTGCGCAGCTGCTCTCCAGCCACCAAAGTGCTCTGGAACAGACCCATTTTTTTCAGATTTCTACCAGCATCAGTATTGGAGGGTGCTGGCTTTCTGATGGTGTGATGTTCAAATGGTAAGTTTTTAATTTCACTTTGCAGCAGCCAAGCCAGCCACTCTTCTAAGATGATCAAATGTTGGTTTTTGCCTGTTGAGGTCTGGCAGAGTGTTCCATGAGCGCACTGACACCAGGAAAGCTCTTAGAGCAGTTGGCTGGCTCTATAAGTATCCTGCCAATGAGAACTGGAAAGGCTGCAGTATTTATCTTGCTGATTTATGGGCATTTAATTTTTCAGATGGGAGCCTTTGCTCGCAAAAACACCATTGACAAAGATAAAGCAGCTGCTGTAAGACTTTCTCAAAGGAGAGTCTCTCCTGGGTGTCTCAGGGTGTGTGTTAAAAATTGGTGCACACGTGAGTCATACAATCTCCCTGTATTATACAGATGCCTAAAACAAAGAAGAAAAAGAAAAGCATCCCCAAACTTCATGAACAGCTCTTCCTTAGTCTGGAAGGGACTGAAGGCTCTGGGTGATCCTTCTATGGTACCATACAAGAAGTTAAGAAGGAAAAAAATCCACCTTGGCCTTGTTTGGAAAAGAAAGTGGATAAGAATTTATAGGCATTTCTGGTTTATTCGTAAATCAAATGGTGGGTAATATCTGCATCAAGGAAACTTGAGAGCATGAGGTATCTCAGCTGGGATGAGAATTAGACCCAGAGTTTTGAGGAGTTGCCTTCTTGGTGTTGAGCCAGATCCTGCAGCACCACAGCATGGCCAGGTCTTACAAGGTCAGGTTTACCCTCAGAGGTGACTTTGTGCAGCTGGAGATCCAATACCTTGTTTCTGAGCCTTTTTAGAGAAGCAGTGACTCAGCTGGAGCTCTTCCATCTGCTTGTGCCTGTCAAATACAGAGGTACTAGTGAACTTTTCCCTAGAGACTAAGAGAAACTTGCCTCTTTAGCCAGCCTAATCTTCCTTTCACTCCTTCAGAAAACTCAGAGTGGGTATTTAGTCCTGCTTTGCAGGATTCAGCTATGGAGAATCACCTGCTTCACATTTTAAAGAAAAATAAAAAATGATTGATAGTCATCTGTTATTGTCGATATCTTCTTGTAGAAGACATGATTACGGATTCACAAGGCTAAAAAATACTGTGCGTCTGAAAATGGAGAAAAGTAATCAAGAAAATTATGGAAGGGAGTTAACTTCTCCTGCAACGTTTATGTTTTGGAAGGTCAGTAGATAAGAGATGTTGCAAGTAACGTGAAAAGATCACTTATGGCACAGTTCTAAATACATTTAGCTCCAAATAGCATTTTCTTTACAAGCTTCTTCTATGGCAGCAGTGCATGCAAAGGCTGCTTCTCCCAGATCAGGGCTTGGGACACCCTGTTGTCTCAGCAAGGCTCACAAACGTGAACCAGTCACCACCCTTGGGATATCCCAGGCTGAGACACACAAATGAGCTAGACCGTAGAAACTTTCTGCAAAAAAAAGCTTCCTGCAGATGACTGAGGTCCACTAAAGTCCCATTGGGGTGTAAAACCTTTTCTACGCTCAGCACAAGGTGAGGAATGAGAGTAAGAAGTGGTGTCCAATCTCAAAAGAACAGCTGGTTCTTGGTTCCCTTCACTGTAACCCTGTTGCCCTTCGAGCAGACCTCGCTGCTGCTGTGTCTCCATCTTTCCAAAGCTGTTATCGAGTCCATCCAACAACTGGACAGAAGCTCATGGTCCTCAGGAAAGGATATTTTCCTTAAAAAAACCACAGCACAGCCGGCTTCAAGTGCTGAATACCAAAACCAAATGATTGCAGTAAAAGCCCTCTCGGGGTCATTTCACAGCTTGGTAATGTTGTCCTTAGCTGAGGTGGCCAGATTGTCAGAGGTGCTGGGCACATGCACCAGGGAGTCTTTTTCACTGCCATTATTTTAATTGGGTGCCTTGCAGGCAAATTACTTCAGAGGGTGATTAAATTTATGAATAATAATTATTTCATTAAGGTACACTGTACAATTAAGAACCTATCTGATTAAATATATTTTTTCCTTTTAATCTTGTCACTTCATGTAGTATCTACAGAATTAGCCACAATACTTCTATTTAGGAATGATCAGAGGCAAGCTGAAAATTAAAGCTAGAGAATATTGCAATCCTTCTGTTCCTAGAAAGAAACTTGCTAATTTGCAATAGTAATTGCATGTACATGTGTTGTGCAACCCATGTTGCATTTGGTATGCTGCCTTAAGAATGGAAGAATTGTAGTTCTTTTTATGGTTTACACATTTTTCTTCCTAAAGAAGGTGCACAATAAGAGGACTTTTAAATGTACATCAGTTTAGACTTATGAGGATAGAGCATATTTGTACTCACAGTAATTCGAGGTCTTCACAAAGATCTTAAAAGTTTTTTAAGAAGGTATAGAAGACGAGAGCGCCAGTGTGTCTCTTTTTGGTGGGCAAGTGCTCTCATGTCCTAGGATGGCTCTGAAACTCCAAGTTCTGTGGGCAAGAAGATCTCTGTTGGCACAAGCAGATCACTTCAACAAGACCCTGGGAAAAACATGGCTTCAGCTTCTCTGCTGTTAAAATGAAAGACTGAAATTAAACATATGGTAAATCTTCAAGTAGTTGCTAGGAAAACTAGCTGACAAAACAGGAGCATTTCTGATTTAGAGGGTAGTATAAAGAAATCCACACTCTTGGCCCATTTTCAGTGCATTTTGCCCCACACTAACATGTCCTTGTTTCTTAAATGGTATTCTTTATGAATCCTCACCTTCAGTCCAACATCAGGTGTGTCAGATACTGCCCTATGTGTGACTGTGCAGCAGGACTTTGAACTCGCCTTACACTTCTCAGAGAGTCCTGGGACAAGCAACATACACCACCCTCCCTGTTAAAACACCTGCTAGGTAGGGAAAAACGATTGTGCCAAAATGCAGCTGTAAATGATTTTATTCCTATCACGTGTTTCAGCTGGGATTGCAGGTCTGTGCACTAATTTGGATCCTAATAGCTCAAGATTAGTGAGTGTGTTCTCTGTGTGGCTGCATGAATGAGGTCTGATGTAACATGGCAAAATGAAGATTCTCTGTGTCAAGATGTTCACCATCAATGATGAATGGGTGGAGCTGTGTATTAATCTAGGTCTGGTAAAAACAGGCAGAGGACTACCTATAAAGATTTTATCCTAAGGATTGCTATCAATACTATTTATCAGCTTAATAGCATGCTCTAGGAGGAGGTCTGGTTCAGGCCTGTCTTAACTCTCAGCTCAGTAATGCCCATAGCAGTGGCTGTTGGGAAACTTGGCGTTCTCCCTCCTGTGGGAGAAGCAAAGCGTCAATAGGGTACACACAAGTTAGCAATTTCAGTTCAAGCATCCCATAAATAAGCCTCAGTCTTCTGCTGTACATCAGGGTGATAACGAGGTGAATGGTGCCGCTCGATTCCCACGACAGCCATTTCATTTTGCTTTTGACTTAAAGAAATGTCAGCCTGCTCTTGACACATTTGAAATATCTGCACTGTGGCCTGAAAGACCTGTTTCAGGACTTTCTAGAAGACATATTTCATGTTCCTATTTAGTTTCTTTTTTTTTACCCTGAGTCTTGGATAAACTGTTTGCTAATGATTAATATTTCACACTGTATTGTAGAAAACACTTCTCTTAGTCATACAAAGTAACTGCCAAGTTACAACTCTTTCGTTAATATTAATTAGCAAGGCTATCCAAGTGAGAACAAAATAATCAAGATCCTCTTCCCAAGTCCCCCACTATTATTTCCACATCACTCAACTCCATCTTTCTTTACCAGAGTTCATTTCTAAAATATACCCATAAAGCATGTTCCAGCCATGTCTGTACATTGAGAAGCTGCTCTCTTTCTCCATTTGTTTTACTGGAATGACTCAGAATGAAGCAATTTATACAAGAAAAACACCACTCAGTACCTCACCTCTTAATATCTTTTCTTATTCCCACTCATACCATAGTTGGGCTGTGGCAAATCTTTTCACATAAAGGTATTTCCTGCAAGGGAATGCAGAGGCAATGCTGTTGCCTTTCCATCGTCTCAGATGGTGTGGTGCTGGCCCTGCCTTGCTCCAGCTTCTGCCTTGAGCAAGGGGAAGTGATGCCTGGCAGCAAATTTGGGAGTTGCCATAACAGCACCCAACCATGTTGAGAACACCTCCCTTTTGTGTCAGATCACATGAATTGAATAAGAAAACCGGTTTTCCTCAGCAATATGAGTTTTTTTGAGCCATTTACAAACCCTTGGTCACTCCTGTCCCTCCCAAGCTCGCACAGACCCTGAGGGCAGAGGCGGTCTCACCAGCAGAAGAATTTGCTCTCTCCAGGCACAGCTCAAGCAGGTTTCCCAGGGGCAGTAACAGAGCAGGTGAGATACTACAGGAGAGGGAAAACAGGGAGGTACTGGTCCTACAGCCCCATCCCTCCCTGGACCACTGTGGAGCCAGGGTGGAGGATGTGGGTTTGTCCACTTACTACTCAGGACTTAAGGGGGTTTCTCTGTGGTGAGGAGTGCTGAAGGCAGGTGTGAGAGTACAGGACCAGAGGCATGGGCTGGGGACCTGTGGGGGAGATGCGGGACTGAGCTGAGGCTGTGGAACAGCTGGGGCTCAGAGCTGGGTGGTGCCCAACGCTGCCACCCCTGTGGGCAGGGGCTGCAGTGGCGCCCCAGCCCCATGAGACTGCAGGACATTCCATCTCCCTGCCTGTCCCTGTGGCACTGTTGGCTGTGCCCTCCCGCCAAGGTGTGCCAGCAGCTGGTGCTTTACAGAGCTTGTGGTGCTGGGGGCCTGGATGGGCGTGCTGGGGCGGGGGGTCTGGACACTGTGCGGATGGGGAGCGGCTTTGATGTGCAGTGTGCTCTACCCTGTCTATACCCATACCTACTACTGTGTCCTGTAACCCCTAACTCCTGCTGTGTACCCACCAGTCCCCAACCCCTCTTGACCTATGACCTTTCACCCTTGACTTATGGCCTTTTACCCTTGTTCCTTGATCGTTGACCTCTGACACTCTACCCAAGACATATGACCTTTGACCTCTGACCCTTGACCCCTTACCCTTGAACCCTGGCTCTGGAGCCTGGACCCTCGCTCTGGACACTTATCTGGTCCCTAACTATTCTACGCTGTCTGCACCCATACCTACTACTGTGTCCTGTAACCCTGAACCCGTGCTGTGTACTGCTCAGCCCCCAACCCCCCTTGACCTATGATCTTTGACCTCTGATGCACGACATTTACCCTATGACCCCTGACTGACTCCTGGCCCTTGACCTTTGACCTCTTACCCCTGGCATTTGACCCTTGACCCCCAACCCATGACCAATATCCTTGACCCCTTGCCCTTGACACCTGGCCCTTGAATGCTGCTACTGGAGCTGTTATTTAGGCTTACTTGAAGTCATTGGAGTCCCTCGTAGGGGATACTTGAGGTCATTTGGGGTTACTTGAGGTCATTGGCATCCTGGTAGGGTTTACTTGAGGTCATTGGAGTCCCTGGTAGGGACTACTTGAGGTCATTTGGGCTGACATGAGGTCATTGGAGTCCCTGGGAGGGGCTACCTGAGGTCATTTGGGGTTTGTTGGACAGGCAGCCCAGTTAGCACAGACGCTGCCTTTGCACTTTGCTGTTCAGAACATCCAACCAGGACAGCAGAGACAGCAGTCAGGACAGCTGAATGCAGGTGGACCCATCATACTCTGGTCACGGTCTCTAAAGCCCCAGAGATTTGGACTTCTCAGCAGGAAGAAAAGGATGGGAGACCTCGGCTATCAGTAGCCACGGACAAGGACCTCTAGTGATTAATGGGGCTCATATGAACTGTCATTGTCCACTTTATTCTCTGTATTTACTTGCCACGCCTGGTGCAGGGACCTGATGTGGAAAAGTCGGGAGGGGGTGTTTCAAATATTCCAGGCTGTTAAAAAGGGTTAAGTTAATAATAACTAGAGTTTGTAAAGACAAATTGAGAATTAAAAAGAGGAAAGGTTGAGAGGAAAGCTAATGTCTTTACAAACAATTTGATGGGTGCAAGTATGGGTTTTAACGTCTTTGAAATGGGTCTTCATGTCTCTACTACCTTTGGGCAGTAGGTTTGTTACAGAGCCCATACAATTTGGCTCCTGAAACAGACAAGTGGGTCTGCACAAGCCTGAACTTCTGAACTTTGGGGTAAAACAGTAGGTTCAAGGGAGGAATATGTGGTAGGCGGTTCGGAAAGGCTGTACCTTCCCAGTACCTCAGCCAGTGGGGAAAGGAAGTGGGCAACATGTGGCTGGGAGTTCAGGATAAAAGGAGGCTGCACCCTCTGAAACCTCGAGAGAGAAAACCCACTGGGTGTGTGCCCCAGTGGACTTTCTTCCTTTATTCAAATAAAGTTGAAGGACTCCTCTGTCTTTGTTTTGGACATAAACCTCTGGCATTTGTGGATTTTCCTGACAAGAGGAATCACAAGAAACCGGGAGGGAGCACAGTCAGGGCAACTGACCTGTACTGGCCAAAGTATATTCCATACCACTGAACATCATGCTCAGTATATAAACTAGGGACAGCTGGCTGGGAGGTGCTGATTTCCACTCAGGGACTGGCTGAGCATTGGTCAGTGGGTGGTGAGTAACTGCATTGTGCATTACTTGTGTTCCTTGACTCTTATTCCTCTGTTACAGTTCTTCTTATTTTTATTTTATTTTTATTGTTGTATTCTTCTTTATTTCAGTTATTAAACTCTTCTCAACCGACAGGTTTTACCTTGCCGCTGCTTGCAGGCCACAGCGCTGGTGTCATGCCTGGCCCTGTAGCGTGGCTGCTGTTGCCCGTTCAAAGTCTCTGCGTGCTCCTGCAGTGTCTCTGGGTGGCAGAGATAGTGCAGGCAGCCCAGCTTTTTCCTGGGCGTTCCACACCTCATGGTGGATCTCTCAGGCATGAGTGGCTTCTGGTGTGGCTGGGGCTCCTCCGTCCGTCTGCCTGTCCCTGCACAGGGAGTAATGTGGCACAGTCCGAGTTCCCTGAAGCACAGCACAGCTCGAAGAGCCCCTGGGGCTGCAGTCCCTCCAAACCCTGCTGCTTCCTGGGCACGGAGAGCTCTTCGTTGCCCCTCACCAGTGCTTCTGGCAGCAGTTCCCTCCTGCTGTCCACCCACATCCAAGAGGGGCAGGACAAACAAGGATGAGACACCAGCAACGTTCCATTTCTCCCCGGGAGAGTGGACAGGAGCTGGGGTGTGCGCGACAATCCACCCGCGTAGCAGAGGCAGCACCGACTGGTGACCTGCAGTCCTGAGGATCCCGGCAGGGACAGCGTGGGGAGAAGGGAGGACACAGTCCCAGTTTGCTTAGGTTTGTCCAGTTTTGCCCTGGTTTGCCCAAGCCAGCCCTGCCTGTGAGCGGCCCCGCGGGGCGGGACAGCCGGGAGCGGGGCCAGCAGGGAATCTCCAGAGGGCAATGGGAATTACTGTACCAAAAGAAACTTTGCTTTTGCCAGGAGGCTGGGGCAAGCTGGGAGACAGTCCAGGTGTCATTAGACTGGCTAGGAATGAGGGGCGCTGCTAGTGGGGCTTAATTTTCACCGAGATAGCTCTAGATATTTTGTTGGCTGCAAGGGAGCTCCTGTGGCACACACACGTGCGTGCCCAAGGTGATATCCTTCTCTGTGCTCAGGTGGTAGGAACATAGTGTTATTTTTCCCAATCAATACCAATATCAACTCAACTACAGCTGTTGGACACTGCAGACAGAGCAAATCACAAGATCCTACGCAGAATAAATCCATATAATCTGGCTTTAAATACTAAACAGCATAAACCTGCCAGAATTTTTGGGTTTTTTTAATAAACTGTTTGGAATGAAATGGCCAGCAGAGAAACAGCTCCAAAATATCCCACCCAAATGCAAAAATATCTATTCTGAAGGGAGCTGGAAAGCCCAAAATTACTTTCTCCATGCCACAGAGGAGTACTTTGCCATCCTAGGTACATGGGACAGAGATAGGGGATGCTCTGCACCCCACAGGGCTGCCCTGTCCTCTGAACTCAGTGCTGTGTCAGGGAAGTTCCCACTTTCAACCTCCTCAGCTCCCCAGATCTCCTGCCTCTGGGCACAGTCCAATGTGGGCAAAGCAACCAGTGCCTAAGCAAGCAGGGAGAGGTTTCTGATGTTTCTTTACGTCATTGGCTCTGTCTCACCGGGTGGTTTCCCATCTTTTTGGCCATGTACGTGTTAATACCAGTGTCGTGGGTTGGAGCTGAAGTTAATTGATAGTTTCTCAACCCAGTTGTGCTTTCTGATTTTGCATATTTAAACCCGCGAGAGGCGCGGGAATGCTCTTTGAATCCAGCGTGCTGCAGAAAGGGGGAGGGGGAGGGGGAAAGCTCCAGACCTGGCCCTGGGAGAGCTGGGCCGGGCTCTCCTCCCCCAATGCCAGGGCAAGTGGTCCCTGGCATGCTGCAGGGCCCCTTCCCCCCCACCAAAGCTGCAGGTAGCCAAAGAGCAATCGGGGGCTGCAAGGCCGAGATCGCCAAGTGGCTCCCAAGATCCGGGAGGGGCTTCCCCTCCCCCCACTCCACAGGCTCCCTCGTGGACCTGGCAAGAACCGATTTTCAGTTTTCTCAGACTGAAGAAACTATTAAGCAACTGGCAGCATCGAAGGAGAAGGGCTTTTCCTTCAACATAAGCTGTTCACCATGGCGTTATTAGTCGGAGGAAGAAGGAGAAAGTAAGTCAGGTGGGGTGGAACAGAAGATGGTGGCAGAAAGAAGAGGGTGGAGCTGTGAGCCACACGGAGCTTAAACCGACCCTTTGCAAAGCGTGGTACAGAACTACAATACCATAAACCATTCTTTTATCCATTTAAAGGACATGGGGGGCGGAATTGAGAACACCCCGTATGTGGGTGTTCAGTGTACTGTCTCCGACCGGACAGACTATTGCGGTGGCAGTTTAGAAACCACGCGGAGACCTCTTTCTTTTCCCTTGAATTTGGAAAGAGCTTTTTTAAGAACTTTAATATTGAATAGAGATTCCATCTTTGTTACCCTCCTCACTCTCCAGGGCAGCCTGCGAGGAGGCTGCATGCCCCAGAGTGATAGGGGATGGGGGAGGGGTGGTGCTGGCAAAGAAAGGAATGTTGGGGTTTTTTTTCCCCCTTTTACTTTCATAGTGTTTCTTTTTCTTTTAATCCTACCTAGTAATAATAAACTATCTTTATACTCTTTAAAGTTTCTGAGCCTGCTTTGTCATTTTCTCCTAATTCATATCTCACAAAAACAAATAAGTGAACTAAACCACAACACTAATTGTTGTTTCTGCCTGGTTACTGAATCAAACCTGCTACAACCAGTGAAAACCAGAACTTGGCACATCTCACATCCTCACAGGCCACCAGCCCCTGAAATTTTCATTAAACATAAATAGAGTTACAGGCAAAATCTCAGCCCAATGATGGAGGAAGGAATTAAAGTCTTTGGCAAGAGGCATTTTTCCACTCGGGAAATGCGTGGGAGTTTTTCAGCTTTTCTGGGATGTCTCAAGCCTCCTTCCCTAGTGGAAAAAATGTTTTTATGGGGAAACACCCAACCGCCCCAGCAGCCAGAAGGCTGGATGCCTGCTATGTGGGCTGGTGATGCTCCCCTGTCCTCCCACACCTGGAATCATCACCTGGGGAGGTCCTGTCATTCCCATGGGCAACACGTGTGGGCAACAACTGCATATGCTGGAAAAAAACTGGTTTTGAGGCTGTGTTCTTCTTGCCTGTGCTACTTCTGCCTGCCCCTTTCATGCTCACACAAAGCCTCTTTGGTATTCATTTAAGAGGGCACAGGAACTCCTGTGCTACCAGCAAAAGCAGTAGCATTCCTGTGCTAGTAACACTAAGCAAGGGGGATTAAACCCATTGTCTTGGTTTGAAAGACAGGTGCCTGCTAAGAGAGGTTGAACCCTAACTTAGAGTAGAAAATGTGACCCTCCTTCCCTCCGAATTATTTGGACTTCGAAATCAAGGGCTTTCAGGCAAAGGTATGGGAAAAAGGAATAACAGGTTTTTTTACTAGTATCTATAGCAGAGTAAACAAGCAATAACAAGGATAACAACAAACAAACAAAACCAGAAACCAGTAACAGATGTCTTTCAGCTGCCATGCACTTTCCCGTTTGGTGTAATCACGGTCGCCAGCAGCAGGGGCGCTGTGGAGCTCCCGGCCGGGCAGGGCCGGTGCGGTGCCTCCCGAGCAGCAGCAGGGGCGCTGTGGAGCTCCCGGCCGGGCAGGGCCGGTGCGGTGCCTCCCGAGCAGCAGCAGGGGCGCTGTGGAGCTCCCGGCCGGGCAGGGCCGGTGCGGTGCCTCCCGAGCAGCAGCAGGGGCGCTGTGGCGCAGGGTCAGGTCGGCCTCACGCCGTTGGTAATGGCGGGCAGGCTGAGGAGCGGGCAGGCAGCGAACGGGATGGCAGGGGTTGGGGTTGGTTTCCTCCCGGGCTAGCCAGAGGTGTCAGGGACTCTGTAGTCACGGCAGATGCCGTGGTCTCATGCGGCAAAAACGGGGCAGGCGGCAGAGACAGCCGGGCTCCCCCGCAGCTGCTGGAAAACGCAGCAGGGGAAAAACGCACGCTCCCGGTGGGAAAGAAGTCGGATCCCAGGCCTTTTCCCCAGCCAAAAGCTCACCCAGCCAGAAGGAGAAGGCAGAGCACAATTTCATCTCCCGCAGTTGCAGCCAGAAGCAGAAAGCAGTCCCTTTCCTCCTGTTGTCTGACGAACCAGTGTCGGTCCGAACGAGGTGTCGCTCCCGGCCCCCCAGCCTTGTCCTCACCACACCCAGCCATAGTCTTTGTCTTTTACAAAAGACTTAATAGCTCTGAGCACCTAGCCATTTGTCTCTTAGTAACAGGGATGGAGAAAAAATTCCAATGCCCCCAACCCCCGACACCCATTTAGAGCACTTTCCACCCTAAGCAAAAAGATTGCAGAAAAGTATTCTGAGATCCTTTAAATCTATAATCCTGTCTCACCTGGTGGGTTTTTAGCTGCAGGTACCAACCTGGCTCAGCCTGAATGTTTTTTTTTGACCCTGTGTTCTTTGCTCTGTGGCATTTTTCTGTTCCTCTTGTCTTTGCCTCTCTGTAAAGGACCCTACTAATGGCAGATAAGGAAAGCTTCCTGCAGCCACCATGACTGGATGACCATTCATGTTCATGCTGGTAACCCCCAAGGAGGAGGAAGCATCCAGCATTGCTTCCAGGCATTGCAGATATGCCCTAAACTGTTACAGTAGATGATGCAATGGTACAAGAAAATGGGGTGAATAAGGCTGGAAATGAAAAACCTCCTAAATATTCCTCAGTTTTGCAGGGATTGCTCCAGCACAAATGTAAATGCTGCCAATGCCTTCTCCTTCTCCAGAGCTGACATTTCCTGAGCAGAGCTCTCTTCTTTGACCTCTCTCAGTAAATACTGACATTGCATTCACAAGGATAATAGATTTCTATCTGCTCTTACCACAGCTGAATGTTTCCACCGGGACTGTTACCATTTCTTATGTCTGGAAATGCACCTGCACCAGTTGTGAGGCTCAGGATAACCCCCCTGCCAACCCTAATCCCCCTGGGCCTTAACAGACCGCCACTGCCTCACTACCGCAAAGCCCCGATTCATCTTGAGACAGTGGGAAAGGAATTACTCTCCTGACCCTTTCTTTTTGTTGGGGAAAGAGAAAGACCCCATGAACTTGACTTTCTTCCTCCCAAATCACTTCCTCTCTCTAAAGCACATAATCCCAAGGGAGGTATCCAGCATGAAAAATGACCTGCCTGTCACACATAACCCACACAGCCCCCCAGAATAACCGTACAGCGATGTCTGAGCCTCCCAAAGGAGGAATATTCTGTGGTTTTTGTTTCCCAGTAACAATCCAGCTGTTTATAGCTATTTCTCCCCAAAATGAGATCACTCCCCATCCCCATCACCCAGGGATGAGCCTCAGCACTTGCTCTAATGCTTTGCCTCCAGCAAAACTTCACTGCAAAGCATTGCTTTGCTCTTTCTGGTCAGTGTGGTCTCTCTTGCTATACCAGAGGCCTCCTGTAAAAGCAAAATAGTTTGGTGAAGCTGAAAAGTAGCTTCCTAAGCCTCTGCTTTCCGTAATATGAACATTTGGCAGGCTCTTGGAGGCCAGCTTGAGGCAGGGCTTCAGGGAGGCAGTGATGAGTGGCACACAAGCACTGAGCAGTCCACTTGAAAAAGAGTACTCAGGAGCTGGTTTTGCACAAATACCTGTTTTTCCCAGTTGCCTCAGCCCCTTTGCTGTCACATTCAGACCTTTGTTTTCCCCCTCTCTCCCTAAATGCATCCTGTTGTGACACAGCCATTGCCTTTCACAGGGTCAACGCAACACCCTCAGTGGAGGTTTGGTGTTCAACACAAACATGGCCATATGAGCAAGACAATTTCCCCCCACCCCAGCTTTCCCTTGCTCCACGCTCCCGCGTGGAGGCGGCACATTACAGGTGTGCCTGAAGCATTCTTTCCTTGTTGCCAGCTCTGGCTCCATACACAGGAATAACCATCCCCCTCTTTTTTTTTTTTTTTTTGACATCTGACATGCACTGAGCAGGAAAAATATGGCAAGCTGGAATTTCCTTCACTGGGAGAAGTGGACACTGTTATTTGGGCCAAATCTAAAGTTTCTCACGTATGATTTTTGCATATGAATGGGAATTCAGGCTTGGTCCCTGGAGAGACCATCATTATATGCATTAACAGACAGCTGGGCTTTAGAAAAGGGGGAAAGCAGAAAAAAAAAGATGTTTATTCTGTACTTAGGCAAATTCATTTGAGAGGAATCATCTCCCATTCTCGCTGGGGCACACTTTGCTCTCTATAGACTCTGAATACATTCACTCATCAAGGCATATTGACTAGCTGCTTATTAGCACAAGTTTGGTTCCCTTTCTGCATCCCTCAGACACACACACAAATACAAGTCCTCAGTGTGGCCCATCTGGAGAGATTCTGTAGCTTTCTCTTGTCTGGGGGAAGCACAAGATCATATTTCTAGAGCATTAAATTTGATTTGATAAAGGCTTTTATATTTTTTAAATTTTATTACACATATATTTTGTATATTTTAAAAAATACTCTCATATATTTTTATAACCTCTCTTCACGCTGTCATGTCTCAAAGCTGGGAAATTTGCAGTGCCCTGTGGTAAACCTTCTGGTGAATATAAAAGGGCTTTGCTAAGGGTCAGATTCAAATGAAGCTAATTCCAATCAAATCAAATTACAGGGCCGGGGAAACAAAAAGCCCCATTCTTTCATTTGACTCCTGATTTACCAGCTGTTACAAAGTCACTGCTTCATCAGTGAGATGTTTCCGTGGTGTAAAAAATAACCTGGAGCGCAGCAACCTTTGTTTTCGTCTTTCTTTTAGACAGTAAGATGTCTCCTCTCCTTGAATAGGTGAATAATATTGAAAAAAGAGCTTACACTGAGATAACAGTGCCATCTTCGGGGAGCAGATGCCCATACAATGCCATTACTGATGGAGGCATTTCACCTTGCTGCCTTTTCCCTTTCTTGCCTGTTTTTGTTTGTCTGTTTGCTTTTTTCTTGGTTTTTTTTTTTTTTTTTTTTAGCTCACAGGGAGCCCAACGTGGCTGTATAGAAAGAGCCACAACCAGGTCCTTCCCTTCCCAAGCTGTAGTCAGGCTTTCCAAATTTGCAGGGATCACCGGGATACTTATCTGTATTTTTAAAGTATTCTTTTTACACCCAAACCTGCTTCCAGTGACCAGGTTTTATCTGTTTTGTGTTCTTTTCCCCCATTTTCAGCAGTATTGGGGTGTGACTGTCCCCACATTTTGGCTTGCGAAACCCTGGGGCGCTTAAATACCCTATATCACCAAGACGTAAGAGCACCTTGAAATAAGCTGAGTTTTTCAAGGGAAGGGTCTGGCTTTAAAGAACTAGGATGTGGTGCCAAGAGGACTCACTGTATCCCTGGCTGGTACCTGAGGGTCTCAGCCACTCATTACAGGAATGCTTCTGTTCCTGAAGAAGCTGAGCTGTTTATCAGCTGCTGATCAGTTACAGCCATGAGGATCTCTAGAGTGTGGATGATAAACTAGCGGAAGGCAGGGCTCTTTTCTGCCCTCGTACCCTCTGCAGCCGAAGTCTGGATCTGAACATGCTCTCTTGCCATAACTTATTTCTCCGTTACATTTCTGACCAGGGCCCCGGCTTTGCAGCTGTTGCTGTCAGCCTTTTGTCTTTCTGACTATGCTAACAGCTGTACTTGAATGCTAATTGCCTTCCCTGATGAAGCAATCACACAATTTTGGGGTGCTAGGGAGGGATGGACAGTACATGAGGGCTTTGACCCTGGCAGCAGTCCAGCCTGGGATACAAATGCAGGGGCCAAGGATTCAGAGTCTCTTTGGCTGCTGCATAAAAATAGGAGGCAATGAAGCACAGCTCTCAGGGATGGGAGAAGGATGAAATTTTTGCAGGACTGATTTCTGTGCCCTGAACCAACTATTCATATTGATTACGGACACTGCACCTCTAGCACTCCTTCACAAGGGACAGTCCAGTTTTGCCTCTGCCAGAGCCAACAGCCTTTCTCTACACAGAATATTTACAATTATTATATTTATTAATTTTATTTTATTGTTTTCTCTGGGATACATGTAGTTGTTGCTACAAAAAGATTTTGGCTGCACAGCCCTGTTCTCCAAACCCTGGATTTCAAAGGGGTGAAGGGACCACTCATGCTTCCCTTTCCCCTTGCTGAGCCAAGGAAAGGACACACTTGGGCATGTTCAAGTCCTAAAGTCACCTAAAACCAGGTTTTAGCAGGTGCTGAGCAAGTCAGTCCCTGTGTAGGGCTCAGTGTGCACTCAGCTGCTCACAAACTCTGGCTGTGAAAGCCTGGTTTTCCACTGCAAAGTACTAAAATCCCCCAAAAGGGTCATTGTTTCCAAGACAAATAAACATATTCTTTTCCCACCTGGTCACCATGGATTGACTGTTAGGTCTGTGAGCGACGTTTGAGCCCTAAAGCAATGGCCAAGCCAGGATGAAAGCCATGCCTGTGGCTCTCCTCCATCTAATTTCTCCTCATTTCTTGCCAAGTGCATGTTCCCAGCCACTTTATCCAGTCCATTCAATCTGCCCTTCCCTGTTTTGATGGCTGGTGACTGCCTAGTGGGATGGAACTTGGTGGGATTTTAGCTCTAGTGAGATCACCCATCCCTTCTGCAGCCACCCTACACTGCCTCTCTCCTCTCCTGCCCAGGTCATTAATTCATCCTGGAACAGGAACACTAAGGAGGGCCAAATCCTTCCCAGTGCCAAACCTTGATGAGCTCCATCTATCTCCCCATGTCTGGCCCAAAACACTCTTTTCTGCCCAGTCCAGTCTCACTCTGGGCTATTTGCTGCCACTCACCATTTATTAGCCATGCCCTAATTCTTGTCTTAATTGAGAGATGATTATGCAGAGCTTCTGCATGTGTGTGCATATATAGCCATGCATCTATACATACATTTCTCTATACATACATATATGCCTCCTTCTCCTTCCTCCTCCAATAATTGGGTCCAACCATGAATCTTACCCCATTTGAAGGATATTAGCAAGCTCTGAGTAAGTCCTACCACTTCTCATGGAAAGGGACCACAGGATGCCACTTCGACAGCATTTTGCCCACTGGATGGGAGAGGCTGCTCCCTATCTTTTTTAAAAATGAACGTATATTTTCCCTATCTTTGTATTTTTTTCCCAATGCAATATTTTTACCTTGCATGCCCTTTTGCTCAGCAGTTCCACACACCATATTTCGTAAGGAGTAAATGATTAAGTTTTAGAGCCTGGAGTTTCATGTTTAAATGTCAAGCTTGAAACACAGCACCTCAGAAGGGAAATCCATAGGATTTCTATTTTCTTGTAATAAATATGGTCTTTATTGGGAGCAAACCAGGAAAACAGCAGGCAGCCTATCTCACAGTTTTGCTGCTTTTTTATTTTTCAGCTTGGAAGATTTTTCTTCCGGTTGTGTAGTTAAAAAAATAAGCTTTGAGAGAAAAAAGTCTTCACTGGAACAAATGCATCCGCTGGCCATTTAAGGGGGAGCTTGAAGAGTTTTGGGGTCAAAAAAACCTGGTTAGAGCTGTTAATAGGTTATGAAAACAGCATGCCAGTGTAAGAAAGCACCTTCTTTTCTGAAGACTGAAAACTCAATTTGCTGAGTATTACTATAGCTGATGCTGTGAGTAATTAGGCTGACCCCAGCTAGAGGTGAGGAAATGAAAGGGTAAGAAAATCACCTATGTGGGTGCCTTGTTCTCCTTCCATGGCTGGCTCATAGGACATTCTGGGAGGAAAATAATGAGCCATATGTTAATGGGTTGTCAAAGGTCACTGTAATGCCGGAGCCTGCAGCCACCAATATCCAGCAGCTCCCAAAGGAATTGCACCAGATGCTCCCACTGGCAGTCACATTATAGAGGCAATGGGTGCATCCAGTGAGCATCACACACTTCACACCTGTTTCTCCAAGGCCTTTTTTCCCCTGGAAACCCTCTGGCATGCAGTAACTACAAACACACCCTGGCCTGCTATCATGGCTGCAGAATGAGCGAAGCTTTTTGCTGGCCACCCTGCTGCTCCAGCTCCCATTTCCCACCCAATCTCACCCTGGGATTGTTTTGATACCTGTCTTCATGTACATAAGGGGTGAGCTCTGGCAGCAGATGGCATTATTAAAATGGCACACTTGGGAGAACACATGCACCTGTTGAGGGAACTGCCACAGGGAACACCACCTTTTCAGCACTCATCCCTGCACTGAGTTTTCCAGTGGCGTCCTCTTTTCCCAGTGTTACCTCATTCTGAGCTGTCTCTCTGTGCCTCAGTGTGATTTATTTTCTACACTGACCTGTCTTCTGGTGCAATAGTTTGTCCTATCATCTCTGTAAGTCCCACACCACATCCAAGGCATCACGGATAAGGTGGTTTCTCTCCTGCCACCCACCCATTTTACCAACCAGGAACAAGGTGTACTCTCCAGTCCTCGCGGTCCATGTCCCTCCACGTGTCGGCAAAGATGAATTGTTCTGGGATGAAGTTGTGCTGTTTTGCCTGCTTCTTAATGCACCTGAGGGTGACTTTGAGCAGGCTCTGTTGACTTGAATAAGTCTATTTCATTCTTTCATCTCTTCTTCTGCTTGCTGGTTCCCCTCCCCCCCGCCTTTTCTTTGGTGGACGTATCCAGTCACAGTGTATGCATTGCATGCTATTTATGCAGTTCAGCCCATGAAAAATACATGAAGAGTCCCTCACTCTTTCTCCCCACAGCTTCATAAATCTTGCATTGCTTTCTGCATGGCAGCTCAGCTTCATGGGATGATGGGGAGCAGCCTCCCTGCTGCTCCTGCCCTGGGGCCACGGCATCCTCTGGGGATTCTGGCATTACGAGGCTCGAACCCTTCCAGGTTGGCAGAGGAGGGGAGAGGTTCAAAGCCCCTTCAGACCCATTTTTATATTATTGGATAGGAAAATAAGACCAAGTTACTGTTTAGCTGCCTTGCAACATCTCCAGCACAGGGGTCATCTTGCTTTGCAGCTTGTTTCAGCTTTACTGAAAACGAGAGTGATGCAGAGAATATTACCCTGAGCACAGCTTGTTAAGCATTGAGGAAAGCTGGTGTTTGTGACTCAAGATGCAGCTGCGCATTTATTCAGGGACCAGACAGAGGCTGTGCAGAAGAACCACCCAAAAAATAAGTCAGGCACATGCTTAAAGACCCACTTTGAAGGTAAAGCACCTTACCTTTCTGTGCAGGTAAATTTACTGGCTGGTGCTCACAAAGTGCAAGTGCATTTTCTCATTCTGAGCCCAGCAGAGGAAAATAATAGGCAAACACTGATTTGAGATTTTTAAAAAGAGCTGGTCCCAAACCAATCTGAGCACAAAGGCCCATGGAAATTGCCTAATTCCTTAGTTCTCACTTAAAATGGAACTTTGTGGAAGGAGTTTGCAGCCAGCTCTGATTTTTAATGGAAGTTTCCCCATGTTTGTATTTTCCCCTTAGCAGGTTCTCTACCTCCAAGAAGCTATCAAGGATACAACAGGCAAATTAAGAGTTCTTCCCTCTGCCCTCAGAGTCCCTCTGATTCCTTACAGCATCTGCCGCCATCGTGGTCCAGCAGCAGACAAACTCAAGCGGAACAGAAAACTGAGTGGGGACTGTCACGTCAGTTCAGAGGGATTGTATCCAACTTGCTGACAACCTCAATTTGCTAACCCAATTGACCTTGTGCTCCCTTTAACATATATGGCAACATTCCCCCGCTGTCCCAGCCTATTGTGCCTTTCCTGGCCACGGTGTGAGTGTACCACTACCCATCATCTGCCACAGCTTCCTGCCATGTCAGGAGAAACAGTATCCTTATCCGCACCTCTTCCCTTTGTCCTCCAGCAGTGGACAAGAAAATGCTGTCTGCCCACCACCACCTCCATTAAGACCTTTCCCAGGTCAGTCTTTTCCCCCTTGGCTCTTGGCCTTTCCCACCTGTGGCTTTTCTCACCTCTCTTTAAGGCTGGCCCATGCCCCTCTGCAGCATGTGGTTGCCCCCAAATCCATGGAGCAGGGATGTGGTGCTGGGTGCTCCAACTGGTCATGGGTTTGCTAGGGTTCCACTCAAAAAAAAAAAAAAAAAAAAAGAAGATNAAAAAAAAATTACAAAACCTGGTATTTCTGAGGGATATGTGGTCAGGGACTGCTCGGGGGCTTGCTTGGTTTGGCAGGCCCTTTGCCCCAGAAACCAGACTAAAAAAGCATACTTTCCCCCCAAAACAGCCCTGTTATTCCCCTGGTAACAGCCTGTAACAAGGCTGGATGCATTCACGTGGGTCTACATCTCACTTATCCCAAAGGCCTCTCTTTCCCTCAGGGACCACAAGAGTAGCACCAAATCTGCATTTAGGAGAGCAAAAATACAGAGAATTTATTTCCTTTCCAAGGGGGGGACATCCTGATGCTTTGTGGAAAGTCAAGGGCTCAAGTGTATGTGTGATCCACAACTGGATGTTGCTGTTAGTCAAAGGTTTTTATTTTTATGAAAAAATAGAAAATTTTGTATCTTACACTACAAAAAACCCCATGTACACAAACAAAATGCACAGAGAGCATCCAAAGAGGGGGAAAGGGGAGGAATAAATACAGCAATGCTACAGGCTCCTATGAGTTAAAACACTGATGCAAGGAGCTGAGACAGACGCTGTGACTCTGGCAGCTCTGGATGTACCAGCTCCTGCTCTACCTGCTCGAAGGAATTACAGTAAAGGATTGGAAACTAAGTGTTAATCTTAAGACTGCTACTGATGTATTTTACTGTGCCGGTTTGAGGAAAATTTGGAGCAAAATATCCTCTGATAGAAGGCAGGTTGCAGCCACCCCTCCCCCAGCCAGGTTCGGGAAAGAAAAATTTTCCTCCAAGGAAAGTGAAGGAGAAAAAATACCCTATTTATTTAACAAACACACAGAAAAAGGATAATAATGCTAAATAATAAAATCTCTCACTGTGCAGAGAAACCTGGGAAGATTTCAGAGTCTTTCTCTAGGTGTGGCCTCTCTCCTCCTCACAGATGGTCAGTGGGCCCCTTCCAGGGCTTTGGAAGAGAGCTCTCCCCCGGTGCACTCCAATGTTGTAAAACAGTCCCAAAGAGAAGGAGAAAGGGAAAAAAACCCCAAAAGTCCCAGGAAAACTCTCTCTGGAGAAAAGAGCTAAAAGCTGGCTGGAAAGCAAGGTTGCTTCCTCGACACTCCCTGCCGCTGAGAGCCCAGAGAGATCTGTCTGTGTCCTTGAGCAATGGTTTTGAAAAGTTCGCTCAGTTTTTTTCTCTCGCACCCAGTCTTAAAGGCACGGAAAGGCACAGGATTCATCTTCTGGGCATAGAGTGGCGATAGGGGATACACATCATAAAGTCACCCCAAGACATTTACTTATGCCTTAGCATCTAATTTCAAGTCCACAGCAGTCCAAGGAGTCACATTTTCTTGAGCACTGGGACTTTCTACATTATAGTCAACACTGAATAGACAAAAATTTTTTTTACCTTTGTTTTTTTTTCTTCTCACTATTAACATATAGGAGGAAGAAACAAAATTTTAAACTGATTTTTTTCCCCCCTTTTATATCAGTTTTCTTTTTTTATGCTCAAGTAGTTTTTCCAAGTGGTAGCTACACAATGAAAGGGCATCTGTCTACACAAGCCTTTCTTGGGGACACTTCCTTCTCCCAAAATGAAAAACTGTACAGGAAAGCGCCTTTTCACCTTTTGGATCATTTGAAATACCTCCCTCTAAATTATCAGCAAAATACACTGGAAAAAATGGAATTTGTTGCAGCAGTAGCGAGCTGGAAAAGCAAAATGCTTGGACTTACCATAGGCAGGAAATCCACCTACAGCCCTTTCTAAGAACATAACCTGCCAGAAAAGTTGCTGTCCTCTTGTTCTGCTGCACCCCAATACACATAATCATGCCCAACACACGAAGTACTTGCAGTTCTTGGATTCAAACTGAAAACCTCCATTGTCTCTGGAATTTGCTCATGGACATAGAAGCTGTAACCTTTGGACTCTACCCAATAAAACGTTTTCGTTTTAGCTCCAAGACAAAGTCTATTAATACAGAGATCTGTAGCAAGAACAGCTCTTGAAATAAATAAAAAAGGTTATTTATTTATTTATTGGAGGAAGCGAGAAGAGGTGCCCTATTTACAAATGCAGTCTGGCTTAAGAACAGTTTTGTTTTCCACTGGTTCATCACTTTGAAGGCTACTCCAGCATCTGGTAGGTATCCCAGCAATACAAATCATAAAAAGGGGATTTTGCTTTTAAGACCCCAGATAAAAAAAAAGACCAAGTTCAACTCCTCCCACAGAACCAAGGAATGAGGAACCACAGGAAAGGAATGAGTGGAGATGATGGGCAGAAAGTGCTACATATTTGCTAATAGCATCTCAGTGCCGCCAATGGATGCAGGCAAACAAACGATTCTTCCAGATGAAATGAGTTGTTTGTCTTCCTACATGTTAATTCCCCAAGCAGTTGCAGACAGGGAGACACAAACAATCTCAAGACTGTTCTGCTGACAGCTCTAATACTCTAATTTATTATATGACAAAACTATTTTCTGTGCCGAAATTGTTATGTCTTGATACCCTCTTCCTCTTCTGTGGTCTGGTGGCTGCCCAAATGAAACAATGGGATGAGAAATGACACCATCAAGATTTGTTAGACCTTGCCATGGCTCCTCTCCCTCCTAATTCCTCCTGATTCCTGAGGAACTCAGCAATAGCCTGCAGAGGAGGAGGGGGCCATTTCAGAACAGGCAAATATTCCCTGAAGAAGCCCTGCTGTAAGCAAACACAGCCCTGCTGTTAAGAAAAAAAACACTCAGCCTCTTCTCCTAGATGCTTCCCTTTTTTAAAAAACCCATTCTTTGTATCAAATCTCATCCAAAGGCTGGGGGGAAATGGAAGAAAGACTTTGAAACAGCTGAAGGTGCCTTGCAACTCCTGTTTCTGCAAGACATGAAGGACACAGGCCTCCTTTCGGCTGTTTGAGCTCTTTGGGCTCGGCTCTGCAGCACTGGAGATGAATGGAGCTACAGCAACTGCGTATGTTGATGTTATTGCTAAGAAAGGATGCCACAAGATGCTATCCAAACTCTAAGGAAGCAATACCTTTACAGAAACAACAAACCCTTGCAATCCACTGAGCTGTTTGAAAATCCTTATCTTTATCAAAGTCTTCACAAAATAAAAGCCCAACCTATGAATACGAAATTAACTGTTTAGTCCTATCTACAATAAAAGGAGGAGGACAACCCCAAAATACTTCTTGGTGTGATTCCCAGGGATTGGGTTGCCCTCAGGTCCCTCTGAAAATACCAGCCATGGGTTTTAATGGATACATTGAACCCCAGCTACAAGCAAGTCCTGATCTGAGCTGTGCTAGCCCCTATGAATGGCATCTCCTTGCCCCCAGGATGCCATCGTTGTGACCATGTTGGGCTACTCCGCTCTTCCCTCCCCTCTATGCTCTGCCCCAAAGTGGCCACGTCCACAGCCAAACCTAAAATGCCAAGAGACTGCTTGAGACACTACAGTTCCAAAAATAATCCTACTCCCACCGCTGTTGGAGAAATACTAAAAAATCTCCACACTGGATGGCCACGGGCTCATTTCCACACTGTGCCCCAGGACTTAACCACATCATCAGAAAAGGAACAACAAAATTCCTTCCTTCCAGTTAAAACCACCTTGTGCTTTTTCTCCTGGGCTCTGGGAACAGAGGCGATGGCTGCACTGGGTGATGGCTACTGGGCTAAAATACCCGGGCAGAGGCAATCCCATGCTATTATTGGCCAGGACACAGAAAAATTGATGTCACGTTGTCACTGAAGAACACCCAGAACCAGATGTTCTACTTCTCTTCTTCTGGATGTCCTCAGCCCACGGTGTAAAGGAAGAGAGGGGCAATATCTTTTATTTAAGCAAACTCCTTCTACCTCATATACATAATCAAAACTCCTGAAGGCTTTATGTGTTGCTCAAACCAAACCGCAGCAAAAATACAACGTATAGGGGTAACACAAAAGGGAGACTGAGTAAAAGAGGGAGGAAAGAAGGAACAAAACAAGGGAAGAGCCCCAATCTTGTACCTGATGTGTAGCAAACTGTACAGTATATACATCTTCATCATGTATTATCCTCCCCAAAGAGCAAATAAAAAGAACTTGGTAACACAGAAGGAGGAAAACAAAATATACACCCTGTATTGTATTTGCCATGGAGCAAGCAACATGTTTATATGCTAGTCTCTATAACTTAATGCTGTGTAACAGCATTTTTTTTCCTTTAAATTTACAAAACAAAATATCTATCGAGAAATAATCTAATCATATTGCTCTTCAACACACTTCTGTAGACAAGTAAGACTCGAAGTTATACTTCAGCAAATGGCAGCTATTGGGAGTCCATGAATGGCCGCAAAATCCTCCATTCAAGTCAGTCCTTGGAAGCATTACCATGTGCTGCTGTAATTCAGTATATAAAGGTGCTATATATATTTGTACCTCCCATGTACAGACAACACGTGGTAGAAGGCTTGTTGTCATCACTGCTGAAGTTAAAGAGACTGATTAACCTCATGTACAGCAGATTTGTTTCCATGTTCCATGCATCTTACAATGACTTCATGAGAATGAGGACACAAATAGGAAGAAAAGGAAAACTTAAGTCAAACACTGCTTTAGAAATGTTGCAGCAAAGGCCAACGTCCTTCAGTTATAGAAACCACCGAATTTCCCTTTTTATCTTTTCTTGGGTTTTTTTTTTTTAGTCAAAATAAATCTCAGGGCTAGAGTACAAAGTGCAGGACCGACCCACTTGAGGAAGCAACTTTAAAAACCATGTTAAAACGGCACCATCCCATTCACCAACTGGACCTTCATCTCTTGAAGGCTGTTCATTATCTTCTTCTGGTGACCAACAAGTGTCACTCCCAGACGTCTCAAATCCCTGTGGGAGAAAGCAGACGTTGGTTCCATGGACCTCTCAGGCACACGTTGCCGTGCACACCACGCGTCGCATGTGCTGCTGCCACTGCCAGTGCCTACCTGTTACCACTGGCAGTTCCCAGACCCAAGTTTAATAGGCAAGTTTTATTTTCCCCATTTTTAAATTTTTTTTTTTTTTTTTTTTTTTTACGGCTGACAGCATCTCAGAGAGGTGATGTGATTTGAATGAGATCACCTCGCTGGCCAAGGAGAAAGGCCAGAGAGAAAAGTGTCAGCATCGTCTTTGGCCAAGGATTCTGCTAGGTGTGAAAAGTCCTATTTCCAAGAGAAAAGCCATGTAAGAAAGCCCATGTTGCAGTTTCCTCTTCTCATGGGAGAGGCTGGTGTTTGATCTTGGACATGAGCAGTGAGGAGTGAGGTCAATCCATGCTTTCTTCCTCTTCAGATGAGGGAAAGCCAAAGAAACACAAATGGCAAAAGCCTTGAGCATGGCCACCATCATGATGACCCCTTAAAAATCAACAACAATTAGCAAAGCAGCTCCCCTTTGGGTCTTTGCAAATCTTCCCATAAACCCACATTTGTTTTTTCTTTGGGGGGGTGAATTCTAGAAGCCAAGGGCCAGACTCTGCCTACTGGGCTCATTACAGGAAAGCTGTAATATAAGATAGTTTATGTAAAATGCAGGATCAGGAGGAAAGATCGTTTGTCATCAACTCCACCCTCCAAAATTCAGGTGTATAGATGAAGGTAATCACCTTCATGTGATTTATGTGAATGGCATAAAAGAGGCACCTCCAGGGTACAATTTATCCCATCCAAAGACAGGAGTGGGACAAGTAATCTCCTGGAGATACTACTGGAGGACCTTGGGTTATCAGATGCAGTGACACATCTAAAGCCAGGTAAGGCTATCAGTTATGGCAGAGTATAATTGTAGAGATTTCTTACTGGGTGGAAAGTATTAGCAAAGAAATTGTAGGAATAAAAGCTCAGAAGAAACATCAAGACAGTTGCATTAATGTTTCCAGCACAAGACACAGAAACTGTTAGAGAAGCAGTTTGACTATAGAAGATGTGGTGTTTTGTCTGTAGACTTCCACTGGAAAAATAGCAGTCCCTCACTTTCTACCTCTAGACTGCACTGAATTAAGGATGTTTCTAAGTTGTGCCTTACGTTCCTGACAGTACACTCACGAATCCCAAAGCTGCTGACACCCTGTGTGCAAGTCTTTTAGGAGAAATTTCTCCACTGAAAGCCACCGAGGTGTGACCTTGAACATGCAGCTGCTTTTTGGAAACCACACTGCTGCATTCACGCAAAGGCTGGGAATCCCCAGCAACACCTGTGAGCCCAACCTACAGCTGAGACATAATTGCAAACCTGGCCTACAGTTCACAGCAGGGCTGTGTGCTGGACTGCAGGTGAGCACATGCAAGAAACACCAAAACATTTTCACACGAGCTACCCATGGAAGTGTGCCTCTCTCAGCAGTTTCACATTCTGGACAGAAACTCCTGTGCAAGTACAACCAACCATCCATGTCCACGAATTACACAGATGAACACTGATTTGAATAAAAAGCAGTCCTGAGTGAAGACTAATACATTAACACATAAACTAGTTACTGTCATGTTTTCTGCCTTTTGATTTGGAAAATACAAGATTTTTTGCTTCAGGCTAAACACATAATTTCATTATTGTACCCTTTTTTGGCAGTGCTTCTTGATGATGCAAAGGGAAATCATAACATAAGGGGCAGAGAGCAAAGAAGGTCAATGAGACACATCGGCAGTGCTCCTTACCTGGCAGAGAAAAGGCTGCAGCACCTGCAAAAGGTGTCTGCCTTCTCAGGGCAGAAATGCTTTCATTTCTGCCTCCACTGAATTGTTAAACTAGTTCAGCAAGCCATCTTAATAATGAAGGAAAGTGAAGTAATGCTATTGTTACATGCAATTTATTTTATGTACAGAGCACAGTTGGAAGTTCACACCAGAGGTCAAAATAAACAAAAACAAAACAAAAACCAAACCAACCCCCAAAACCAACACAGTATAGGACCTGATTTTTAAGAGACAACAACCATCTTCCCCCTGCTGTGTCCTGCTCTGCTGGCACTTTTTGAAAAATCAACTTTTTTTTTTCCAGGTGTCTAAAGTGCAAGCGGAGCTCTTTTGAAAATCCAGTACCACGTATTTCACAGATGTATAATTTCTGACACTCTCGCATGTTATGCCGGAAAAAACCAGCCTGAAACTTGGAGAAATGAATGTCTTGGCCTTTCACACACAGCCCCATCGGTCTGATAAACCCCCCACCCAGTTCTCTACACAGCCTTTTTTTCCCCCCCTATAGTATCCCCTTAACTCAATATCTTTGGGGAGTGTCTCATTGATTTACAAGAGAGAAAGAAAAAAGAGTTTCTGATTTCAACACATTAACTGCTCACGAGGGGATCCAGTCTTTTTTTTTTTTCCGAATATCAAGTCCTCTCAAATGTGAAGCCACCAGCCAAAAGCACGGGGGAACTCCTCAGAGAAGGGAAAAACACTCCTGTGGGGTCTTTAACCTCAGCAAAGACAAACCAGAAGATAACAGCTCCTGAACCAGATGCTTGCCAAGTATAAAAATCAGCAGCTTTATTCAAAAGCCACCTTGCACATAGCAAAGACAGCAACTAAACTTTCTAAAAACTGCCTAGAAAATGCAGGAGCTTTAATTCTGGTGTCTCAAGCATGACTTACAGCACATTGCATGCTCCTATGCATCCAGTGCTGAAGGACTTAAAGCAGTGTAAGGCAGAAGATAATTTTGAACAGAATTGGGTGTGCAAACCAGCTGGTTTGGGGACAAAAACCCCCAACAACTTCTGTGCCAGAGAGCTGCAAAACAACTGCCTTCAAGCTCCAGTCCAGAGCTGCCTGGCTCATGTTACTGCAGCCAAGTGGTAATTTAACTGGGCTCAGCTCTGCAGAGGAGATGTGTGCAGACATCCACTGGGGCTTTGCAATAAAAATGTGCATTCCCTGCAGGAAAAGGCACAGCTAAGACCCGTGGGCAAACAACACTTGCGATCAGGATCCAGGCTGCTTCTTGCTGTGGAAGTGACCTGACCCATGGTGTTGGGTTTTGTGCGTGCCTCTGCAGTGGAGATCGTGCACCCATGTGCTGTGTGGTCTCCCTGCTTCAAAATACTTGGCCTCCCCAGCCTGAGACAACTGCTATAGTTATTTTAGGGCAAAAGTTTGTCTTTTCACTTCTTTCATTGATGTAGGGCTGAAAATGAAAGCAGGCAGGAATTTGAATTTTAATCACTTGTCAACAAGGTATTAAAAAGCTGACCTAAGCTGACCAAAAAGCCAAGGGAATAAAGAGGAAAATTGGTGTCAGCTCATCCCAAGCAGCCTGTACACAGCTGCATGAATGCTGCTCTCTTACCACGGCCTTGCACGGAAGCCCAGCTGCAACATGCCAGTGACAACAAGGCATTCCCCTTCCCTGCAATAGCCTCCATTTGCAAGGGTTGAATTCACAGTCTCCATGTTGTAAGAAATAGATTTAAAACATTTTATTTACAAATAGAACTACTTATACACCATGGACCAGTTTGCCAAACACAGTGTAGACTAGGACTGGATTGCCACATAAAATACCCCCTCACCAGCCGGTTTAGTCATGCAAGCAAAAGGGCCACAGTCCTGAAAGATCTCCGTGGTCAGCAGCTGTCAGCCTACCACAGATATTTTGTATTTCATCTCCCACCCAGGGCATATCTCACCACTCTTCTGCACGTGGTGTAACTACAATTGCCCATGCAGACTGGGACTACTCATGGAGTTAGTTAGTTGTCAGTTTGAGTGAGGGGAAACAAGAAGAACCTGCAAGACCTTCAGACAAAGCTAAAGAGAGAGAAATCCACTTGCTAGGGACTTTTGCATGAAATGAAGACTTAAAAACTTTTGTTTTAAGAGTTCATCTGCTCTTACTCATAATTCCCATTTTACTTGATTGAAAGATTAGAATTTGTTCAGAAGCAGACACAGCATCACAATCCCAGGACTGAGATTTTAGGTTAAGAATAAGCATCTAGAGCAGGTGAACTCTTAAATGCTCTTCATCCAGTATAACTTTTAATAAATAATTTGTTTTATTTTAGAAGAAAAATATATACAATGCAAAGCAACACAACACATATTATTACAAATATTCAGAGCTCTTCATCTAATAACAAACAACAGGGTGTCCTGAGATTCAGTGAGTACAGATCTTTCAAAACGTGAAAATATGTAGTCCACATGGTTAGTAATTGGTCCAGTCAAGGGTCAGACTGAAATTCATTTCATGGATCTATCTATTCTTGAGTATTGTCCTGGTAAAATTATTCTTGCAGTGGATTGAAAGAGCTCCAGACACACTCAAAGTCACTAGGTGGTCCACAAGTTTAAAGAGCAGGTCTGGTCCACTGGAAAGGGTCCCTTCAAGTCTGATATCCAGTTGGAAAGAGAGGGTGGAGGGTGAGGCTCCACTTTTCACAAGGTGATTCATCCCTTTGCAAGAATTAGAGCTAAATGTAGAAATCACTCTTTGTTTGAACACATACATTTTTCAGGTCTTTGCTTAAGCAGGCAGAGCTTAGGACTTGGGGTGATATTCATCAATTCTAGACTTTTAATCTTTTGCTTTCAGAAATTTGTCACTAATACTACTCTTTTCTGGAATAAATGCATCAATCCATCAGTTTGAAAGAATCAGAGTAGAAATCAGGATTCTGCTGTTCATGTTTCTCAACCAGGTCCTGTAAAGAAACCCCAAGCTGGGCACCCAAAATTGCCAGTCCTGCCAGTGTTATGGCCAACTCCTCCTACAGTACATTTATCATATGTTTTCTTCCCTGCTTTTTCCTGCAGCAATTATCCATCTAATTTCTACATCTGTCTCCTACAGTTTGAATTTGGTGAAGATCATTTTGGATGGTATTTGAAGGCAACCTCTTAAATTGTAAAGACTGTTTTACTGATGTCATTTGGGGAAAGCAAGCTACTTTCAGATGTTCAGATCATCTTTTCACCTGATCCCCCCAAGTCCCAGCTCTGGAATATACAGAACAGTTGCCTCTGTTAAAAATGACAAGGAACATTTAACCTGAATTCTCCTTTGCAGAATACAAAATGTTTTGGTTTTCCCTTTTACAGGGAGAAAAAAATGAAAACCTCCAGAAAACCAACCCCTCTCAGTATATCAACCTTTAAAAAACTTAGCTTGTTTTGATGTTTATTTTCTGAAGAACCCATGGGAGTCTCAGCTGAGCCTACCAGGAGTCATTTTTCTCCCTTACTGTATTTTTAAGGGCAATTTGCCAGTTTAAATCAGCCTGAGCTCAGGACTTCAATACATGACACCTTTCCTCTGAAGCTGCTGTGATGGTTTCTCTTTTTTCAACAGCTGAGAATCTGCTGTTTTTTCTTTTTTTACCATATCTGAGAGGGATGAGAGAAGTTTTGATTTGGATGGGTACTTGGCTTTTTGATTAATCTTCCACAGTTTTCCCAAAAACAGACCTGAGTGGGGTCAAGCCTTCTTGCCAAGCCACCTCTGCAATGCAAAGGTGTGTGGGCTGACAGAAAAGAATCAAGCAGGTATCTCTGCAAGAATCTCTGTCCACAGGCAGCTGGGGTGGGGAGGGGAATTAAGTTGCTGACATGGATAGCTAACTAGCTGGAATAGTTTTCAACCTGTTTTTCAGTTTCAACTGAAATGGAAGATGGATCCATGAAATCTGTCCTTCCAGTTTAAAAAAACCCCAAAAGCTCCCCAGGCTGCCAGGCATCAGCTCCTTTGCACTGCTCTGCTGTTCTAAAAGCCCAGCAGAAAGCTGAAAGTGAGCAGCTCAGATATGTTGTCTCCACTGGGACCAGCAGGATGACATTTGTGACACAGAGAACATCCTGGGACCTGGTGAGGGGACCTTTGAGGAGGTTTGCAGCTGATGAGGGTCAGAGCATCTCTCGCAGCTGTAATTTTATTTAGACTTTCAAACCAACTTGCCTTTCTGGCTAGAACTGTGCAGGTTATGGGTTTCTTGGTTCATTTCCAATCAGAATCACCATTTTAAAGCACTTTTTGCATAGCCTGAGAAGATTCTGGGGGACATTTTTGAAATTTCTGGAATACTAAAGAGTAAACATAAGGAAATAGTTAAATTTTAAAGTCAAATTAAGGATCTTGTTTCATAATCTGAAATGTTGCACTTTAGGAATTTGGAGGTTAGGAATACTTTTGTCAGCAGCATGGGATGGTGTAGGAGGGATAGTAAGATTGTTTAAAGATACACAAGTAAGTAAACTTCTAATTTGCTGTTGAAAACACACTTATTTGGGCTTCAAGTCAACATATTCTGTGACCCAAACAAAAGCATTTTACTTCTGAGCATTTCATGTAGAGCTCTTGAAATTGCAGAAAATTCTAAAGAAGAACAAGCTAGAAGCCTAATTTTCTTCTTTGATATGACTAATTGAGCCAAACAGTGATAAATCTGTGATGTATTTTAGACAATCTGCATTTTCTACCAGAAGTTGCTCTGGTTATAAGATTGGGGTGGTACTGTAAGCGGGAATGCTCCAATGTCTTCCTTTTCTCTTAAATTACTGCTTCCTCCTATCCCCCGTCTTCCCACTCAACCTCTGGCTAGCTATTTCTGCTGTGTGGACTTGGACCAGCCTGGGGATGGATGCCCTCCTCCTTGATCAGTGTTTGTAGATTATCAGTCTAAACTGTGGAGTCCTCAGAAGCCCAAGTAACATGACATGTAATTGCAGGACAAGGTTGGGAAACAGCATGTAAGAGTCTCAGGAGCTCAAAAGAGCATCTAGGTAAGAATCCATGCACCCTGATTTCCCAAACAGTTGCTAGAGATGATTTCATCCCTAGCTCAGGGTTTTCATGTGAATGGCTGAAAAAAGACCGGATGAGTCCAGGTGTAAGGGGCAAATATTGATGATGTGAGTGGAGCAGATAAAATGAGAGTGAGAGCAGATACGTTCCTGCACTCCCTCCATGTATGTAATGGAAAACTGAACTCCATGGAGATGTCACCGACTTGCATCACCCTCCTGTGCTGTACAGCAAGCACTGTGGCAGACAGAAGGAAGCGCTGCTGTGGGGGTTCTGTGGGGTGGGGGGATTTTTCTTGGTTTATTCTTAATCCTCAGCAGCAATTCTGTATGTGCACTGGCAATCTGCATGTGGTCAGAAGAGACACAACCTTCTCCAAAGCAGCAGAGTATAATTCTTCCCATTCTGCCTTAATGCCAGCAGTAAACTAAGCTCAAATTAACCCATCTAGAAAGGCAGGCTATGAGGCGAGTTTGAGACAACACTGGCAGCAGCAGGAAAGTAGTGATGCAATTACACAAGCAAGGCAGGCAATTAAAGGTGGATCATAGCAAAGTAGCAGCCCCGAGGCATTTACCAAGTCATTTGAAGGCTGTTGCCCCAGCTGCAGTCACACCCACGTGCAAAAACCAAGGGCACATTCAGAAGAAAGAGTCTCTTTCAGGAAGCCTGTCCTCTTGAGCTGTGGGGTGCTGATGCTCTTGCATTGGCATCAGCTGTTATCTATTTCTGTTAATGCTGAATACCATTTCCACACCTTACTGGGCTTCACTTCACTTGGTTATATCCAGATCAGCCCTAAAACCAGCTCATCTGCTGTGAAGCCAAGATATCTCAGCAGGGCCTCTAGCACCTATACATTTACTAGTAGGGTAGAGGGTTTATTTTGTTGGTAACCTCAAATAATTAACTGCTATTGTGTCAAGAGGATGTCCTGGCAATTACAGAAACTCATGCATGAATTTCTGTGAGTAAAGGAGCCAGAGTTCTGGCTGCTAGTATAGTAATTTTAAGTTTTATTCTTGCCTGCACGTGTTATCAATAGAGATGCTTCAAGGGAAACTGCTGACTGCAAACACAGTTTTCCCTTCCTGCAGCCTCAGCCTTGCTTATTTTTGAACGGTTTGTCTTTCTCCTCCCTCCTCCTGTTGCAATTCCAAGAAATGAGTTGAAAATGATCTGGACACTACTCACTCTAGGGTCACCTGAGCCACCGCATCCATTGAACTGTATCCATTCTCCATGAAGATCTCAGTGTATCGGCCCATTTTGATGGCTTCCAGCCACTCACCCACCGACCTGTAGGCACCACTCCCGACTGGACTGTGCTCTACCAACAGATTTGACACTCTAAAGACAAGCAAAAACAAAGAAGCAAACAGAACCAGAATTGGGATATACACAACATGACTCAAGCTGCTTGCATTTTTTTTATGGTAAAGATGATTCTTTTGTTGCATTTTCAGTGATTGCTACAGCCTAAATCCTCCCAGCAGACTTGATATACTATGTATCAAAAGCAGTACTTCACCTGCAACCTCACCCATTCCTGAGTCAGTTCCTGCCATTTCAGGTCCTCACCACAAGCAGAAAGAGGAGGAGAAGACTGGCATCTATCCCAGTTGCCACAAGTAGGCTCCCCCAGTCACTCCTACTTCAAACTCTTCACTTCGGTGACTCCTGCTGTGCTTTCTTCCTCTGCCTTTAAAGCTCATAATTAACTTAAGACAGCGCAGAGCCTGGAAGCTGGAACCCAAATTACATTTCCCAGCAGTGGCCATCGATGGCAGGCAGCTGTTAACAGTCTAGGGAGCATTAACAGTGCAGGGGCTGCTCCCGCAGAGTCACGGGGGTGGTTTCGGATGCATCCAACGAGCCCGCAGAGAGCAGCAACGCTCCAGCCTGCAAACCAAGGTACACTCCTGCTTCCACACCCTCACTCCACAGCCTGCCACGGCAATTGCTCCCTGCTCAGCTATGCCAGCACAGAAGAAGCAATTAGGGCAAATAATAACCCTTCACGGCAGCAGGAGCACCGATACAGTACCTGGCACAAAGCAGGGTTCACCACCCCACCAATGATGTTCAGAGAGTAAAGAGGGCTTGTCCAAGGTTAGCCAGGAAAGAAACTAGGTTTGTCCCCTACTCTGTAAAACGGGACACACCGCTAACACAAGCCTTGTGTAAAGATTATTACCCACAGGTAAAAAAACCCATTTTCTGGGTCAGTCTCTGATGGTGGCTATTACACTTAAAAGACTTTCAACTGGAAGGAGAGATGGGATATTATATTATTATAGCACTTCAGGAATCTTCATATATTTTATGAGCATATTAGTATTATTTGTTTATTCAATAGCAATGCTGAAGGGTCTAATAAAATGTGAATACTTGCAGTACCAAGAACATAATGGCTTCCCATAACATTTTATACACATGAGAAATTCAAAACTCCTAAGTAATCATAATGAGAAGTGGATTTTCATCACTAATGTCAGGAGGTACCTAGTGATATCAGCACACACTGTAATGTAGAGAGTGACTTCCTCCCTTATTTGCATTAATGAGAATTTCCATAAAGAACATATTACACACATATATATATATATATATATCCTTTACAGCTGCTCTATATTGAAATTATGATTCATTTGGAATTACTATGGTCTGGGCACAGCAATCTATGAGAATAGAAACACAACCCCAAAGCCTGACTGTTCAGGTGCTCCATCCATATCAAAAATACCCACAGCAGCTCTGAAAAGGAGAGGCTTGGAATTGCACAGACCCATTCATGGACTAAAACATCAGCAAAGTGCTTAGCAACTCAAGGAAATGGTTTCCTGCCTATTTTCCTCATCTGGCATAGTAGTTTGGTATAAAAGAGTGCAGGAACCAGCACATAACAGGCCTGGAAAATAACTGTTCTGAATTGAAAATAAAAGAGAAACCTCACATATTTTATGCTGTCATAAACCTTTTCCTGCAGGTTTGCTGGCACTGACATTACATCTAATTGCTAATAAGAATAATTTCTTCTTCAGATGGTAAATGGTACATGTAAAATAGCCCAAGAAACCAGATCTATCTTGTATATAAAAATTAACAGAGATTTCAAGTTCTTCTCTTTCAGTGCACAAAATGCCATGTGCAGGGACATGCCACCATAGGGATGTCAAGCTGCAGCAGGTGAGATGTGCCACATGCAGCTGTGCAAGGCTCACTTGGAAGGTGTGAGGACGAAAGACTATAAGCTCTCAGCAGTATATCTGCTATGGTCCTTACCACCAGTCTAACCTAATCTTATCTCCCTCATTCTTGTTCAAAGAAAACAACATATCTTGTTTTGTCCCTCCTCTGAGAATAAACTTTTCTGAAGGGCCTTTTCCACTGTTAATCAGGGGAACTCCACTGCCATCAGTGAAGCAGCATTTATATATATATTTATATATGTGTATGGATATATATATAACTCTATGACCTTGCAAGGGACTGTGTGATTAGCAACACTGATGGCTCAGAAGTAATTGTGTGCTTACAGTGAAAATAGAAAAAGCCTCTCCAAGACTATTTAGCTCTTTCTCCCCAAGTGCAGCTTTATTTCTTGACTGTGTTTACCTTACTTGTAGCTGTGTAGCTATTCAGATTCATGTTTAAATACAAACTGGCTGTTCTATTCACTTATTGTGGTTTTAGCAAAGGGTTTGTGTACAGCAATTTGGGAATCAGAGACCTCTTCTTGCAATTACCAAGACTCTCACAACTTGTAGCGGTGGCTAGCATGCCTGGGAATAGTTGTGGAAGGATGCACCTGGACATCCATGAACTTTGCACGTCCTAAGAGTTTCCCCAAGAGACACTCTTAGTTTGTATTACCAAGATAAAGTCAACAGGCAGATAATTGGAGCAGTATTTACTCTCTACCTCATGCACTCAAGTTGTGCCTTCTCTAACCTTGCGGTGAAGCACAGGTAGTTTTGTCACAGACAAAGTACTGCCAAAACTCCTGTTTCTGAAAGACAGACCACGGTAATTTTCTTTGTGGTAGCAGCACTGCATTTATAGTAAGTGAATTGCTCACTTGGCTGCTAACTGCAAAAGAAAAAGTTGATTTTAGTAAACTCCCCTGGACATAATGCAGCTGAAGGAACTTCCACTCATGAACACACGCAGGCTAAATAATCAGAGGGAATCCAACCCTAGGGGTGGGTATTCAGACAAGGAGCTTGTTCTGAGAAATGGTTTTGGGCTGAGTCTGTACCTGCTTGATGCATTAACCAATGTCTTCAAGCTGCTCGGGTTACGGATGAGCTTGTCCAACATGCTGACAATTTCGTCAAACTTGGGCCTGCTGTTACGGTCTTTCTGCCAGCAGTCGAGCATTAGTTGGTAGAGAGCAGCAGGGCAGTCCATGGGACTTGGCAGGCGATAGCCTTCCTCCACGGCTTTAATCACCTACAGGACACAAAACGCAAGGCTTTTCTTTCCCTCATCTTTTTCCCAAATGCAAATTGACTTTAACATAGAACTTTGGGATCAGCAATATGCTCACGAAAAATCCTGCCACCCCTCAACTCTGCACACGAGAGGCAAACTCAGTAAACCCCTCTATCTTTCATATCTTCTATGGGATGAGTTGAGTAATTTAATTTTTAGTCATTGAAAAATGAATCTAGAAAGCCGAGCCACTGCTGCAACCAAGGGGCCAGATTGCCTGCTTGCACTTGTATAAAGCTCAGTTGTGGTCTCTACGTTATATACCAGGAAACTCCTGGAGCCCATGAAATGCCCATGAAATGGACTACAGGGCTTTCTGGCATCTTCTGGGAGCACTGTGGTTTTGTTCATTCAGATGCTGGCTTCTTTTTAAATGAAAAGGCATGTGCTAGACCACAAATCTGTATTACAGTAATAAAAATCTGACTGTATTTCAAAAGATACTTTGAATGCTAATTGATGGATGGATTCAAGGCAGAGGCAGAACAACCATGTCATATATCATTCAATACTGTCTGGGTCTAGTAGTTTCCTAGTGTGGCAACATTTCTGCCAGGAATTTAAAATGTCAGCCCAAGAGTATGTAAATTAAAATCAGGGGAGTTGTTGCACTGATTTAAAATACAAACCATCTATGGTTTTATATCTCAAACAAGTGGTATGCATATGTGTTGCCTGCCCTCTTGAAAGGCAGAAATTAATAAATGAGGGCAGAATTAAAGAAGGCAACTTGTTTTCCCAAGTTTGAGGCAGATTTGTGGCAGGGCTTTAAGCCCAGCAGTTCCCATTTTGAACCATTACAGCTTTCAGGAGAATGCAGCTCACGTTTCGAGCCACAGGATTCTGTGTCTGTGCCAAGGGAGTCCCGGCAGCCCATCTTCACAAATTCCGCTCCCAAGACTCCTTGACCAAAAGGAGCTGGAAGTAGATATTTGCTATGTCCACATGAAAACTGCTTGTGCTTCACTGTCCACTCCAAGGACTACCTCAGATGCCACGCATTCTAGGCACTGCTTCACAATTTCAAAACATCCTGTGTTGAAAAAGAAAGCTCTGTGGTTAGCATGGAAGTTGTTCTCTTGGTCTTTAATTGCTAGATGAGTAGTACAGGATGAGCTGTGTCAGGCTGGCATTGCATATCAGAAGGCTTCAAAATGCAGGACTGCATGGATTGTTTTTAAATTGTCCTCCATCACAGAGCGTTTTTTTAAGTGGAAGAGTCGCAGGAATGAGCCAGGCTGGCTGAACAGCAGTAGTGGGAACCTCAAACTCCCTAAGGATGTACATAGCAGAGAAGCAGTTACGTGAGGCTTTTATGATCTCTTCCAAGGATAAAAAGCACATCAGAAGACCTGGGCTACAGCATGTGCAGTCCCCCTGCACCCATCTGAGATTTCATCTGTCGGTGGAGCAGTCTCACTGCTCTCCACCCAACCTGCACTTGCAAGGCAACCTTTTCAATGGCCTGGCTGTTGCTCCCAGCCCCACCACACTGTGCTATCTGTACTCTGTTTTTCACACCATACTTTTCAGCTGGTCCCTGATTCCAAACTTGCAGCTGCCCTATAAAGGAAAAGCTTCAGTGTGGCACAGCCATGAGAATGTTATTTGCTGTGTCCATGTCTGTATTTATATCAATAATAGGTCATCCTCGAACTGTAGCAGAAAGAAAATAATAGCAAGATGGGGAGCAGACCATCTGGCACCAGATCAGAATATCTGAACTATATCTGCAATGGGGTTATGCATGCTGGATATTCCTGGCAGTAACATCACGATCAATAGCGTTAACTCAATTTACAGGATGTCAGTCGTCCTGGTGATACAATGTATATGATATCAAAATACTGCAAGGAGCTAAGACGCTGAAATACACTCTTGCATCTGAAGGTGCCTTCAGGCATCTAGCAGTAAGAGGAGTAAAAAACTGAAACAGCAAAGACTGAGTCACTTGTAGCCACCACAGTGATTAGAAAATAGAACATTTGCTGCTTTATTCATTGGTGCGTACTGCTTTGTAAGACTTGAAGATCTAGAATTTGCACCTAAGGAGGCATTTTTGTCCCTCGTCCTCTTCTGGACGAGCACTATTCAGTTATGGATTAGGGTGACTGAACTGGATGTGTAGGGGAGGACAGTTTGGGATAGTCTATTCCAGTAAACCAAAGCAACAGTTGTGTTTTCATAGATTCACCAGTCTGAACACTAAAAATCAACCACTGTGATTATTTAGCTTAGCAACCTGTGCGACACAGGCCACAATATTCCTCTCAATATTTCCTGCATCAAAGCCTTATCTTGTGGTCAAGCCAAAGCATATTTTTAGAGGGCCATCCAGAAACCAGCATGACTTTAAAAGGTGGTTTGTAGCTTTTCAACATTGCCTGCCCTATTGCACTGCACCTTCTTTAAAGCAAGCCGTCTGTAACGTGGTAAGAATAATTTTGTTCAATCAAATTTGCGCTTGCAAATGATGTGCTTTAATTACAAGCCATGCACAAGAAACTCTTGTGCAACAGAGTCCAAAATTTATGTGACCCCCGGTTCCTCTGCACAAAAGCCAATGCTGTATCTAACACTACTGACTCTTCTGTCAACACAAGCAGATGAGGAAAGAAGAAGAGGAGGCCTTCAGGAGCTGAAGGAGGAAAAACTGCATGAGAAATATGTCGCAGCACCGAATTAAGTTCCTATGCCACCACCATCCAGGCACTTGCAATTGCACAAAGGACAGAAAAAAGTAACACAGAGGTTACACAAGCAAAGCCTGAGCAGGAAATGATGCTCATACACATCTCACTAGTCCTTTGTTTTCTGCTTTCAGACCAGGCAAGTGTGAAATTCACCCTGTGCCCCACAGAACATGGAGGCATTTGGGCTTTTTGGCACAGTTCTGTAAAGTGTGGATGCTCATAGGGGTATGATTCAGACAAAGGACTCCCCTGGCCACAGAGCATTACTTCACTGGCACCAGCCTCAGTCTTAGCCTGGCATTTACTGAACAACATCTGTGCTATGCCAGTGCATCAGCATTAAAAATAGTTACAGTGCTCAGTGTGAGTGAAAAAGCTTGGCTCTCAACTGCTGCATTTCTCTGTGCAGACTATGGAAGCAAGTCCCTGTATTTGATTGAGATAAATCCCTGTGTAGGTACATGCTGCTTTACTGAACTTCCTGCAAATGTGACAGCCTCAGCAAAGCAGGAGCGGTGGGGCATTCATGCCAAACAACACACTCCGTCCCTGGCAAGAAGCGTGGTGTGACCGTCTCAAAGGTACCACTCGTTTCTTTCCACTCAAAGTGATATGAGACAGCAGCTCAGCACGACAGGTAGTAACATCCACTGATGGCAAAGGCTCGCTAACAAAAAACAGGAAGAGCAGAACGCTCAGCCAGAGCCCTTGGTGCCAGTAAAAAGGCAGAAAATCACTTGAATAGGAACGCTGCTCAAAAAAGCAGAAAGGATGAAACACCAAGTGTTGTGACCAGAGGAAACCCATGGTGGAAACCCATACAGCAGTAGGATGTCCCCAGGTAGCAGGGCTGCCCCACATGCCTCATGGCGAATCTGACCTCATGACTAGCTGGCATTCTCAGAGACCTTCACAAACCATAGTTCTCAGAGATGTGAAGAGGAAGGAGGGACCTAGAAAATCTGGCTACCTCAGGTTTAAATTTTTTTAGCTTTAGACAAGGACAGATGTTGATGGTGTGCTCAGGGTAGAATGCAGCCCTGCAGTAGGATCAAAAGATCCTTACCCAGGCTGGGATTGGAGCTGCAGTCAGGTGAGAGACAGTATTCCCAGGCATCTCCCTGTTTGGAGATGCTTCAGAGGGTGGCCTCAAGGAGGCTCAAGGGGGCACTGGAACCCAGGAGCAAGGGGACACAACTCGAAGGGTACTGTACAAATGAATGAGAGCTTGTGTAAGCACAGACTTACAAGATGTTCACAACTGGAGCAAAACTATTCTCTTGAGATCAGCAATGCAAGAACCACCAAGATGCGGCTCTGGGGACTGCTGCCACTAGATCAAATCACCCAGCTTTTGTGCCGGGAAACAAAGCCCTTACCATGACTCTTTTGAGTTTCTGCTTTACGTGGCAGCAGGTGTTTGAGCACACAATTGAAACGCTGCCAGTTCATCAGCACCTATCCCCTGGCACACCTTTGTCATTAAGCAGAGTAGGGACAGGCTCCAGCTCTAACAGCATTAGTGAAGCTCCAGTGGTCTGCTGGGGGAAGCAGGCTTGCCTCCGTGCAGACACATTTCCCTCTGTGCACAGCCTGTTCTGGGTTGCTGCAAAAAAGAAGAGCATCAATTGGGAGGATCATTTCTGTCTGGCATGGGGGAGCAAAGTAATTTTTACAGCAGCTCTCCTTCTCTTGTTCCCATTCTGCCTGTCTGATTGCTCTGAATGCTCTCTGAATGCTGAGCTCTCAAAGTCCCATCACACAGCAGCTCTGGTACATGCTTACATCTTGGTTTGTCATTTCCCAGTAAGGCCTCTCGCCGTAGGACATCACCTCCCACATTACAATGCCGTAGCTCCAGACATCACTGGCTGATGTGAATTTGCGGAAGGCAATCGCTTCAGGTGCTGTCCATCGAATGGGGATCTTCCCTCCCTAAATGGAAAAGAAATGGAGAAAAAGCCGAAAAACAGATGGCAGAGGAGGGCAGAGAACATGTGCAAAAAGTCAAAACGGCTTGTCTCAGAGCACCAAGGGATGTTATTTTCTCTCTGGAAAGAGATATTGAATATTAAAGTAAATCTGTTTGACAGCATGGGGCCCCTTTCCGCATTATCTCAGCCCGTAAGCATTTGTAGGCTGCCTACTAATTGGCTGTCCTGAAGGTTTGTTGTTTGAATGTTGTTTGAATGCTGGGACATGTATAGGATCAACATCTCAATTATGTTGCATGGGTTGGTAAGGGAATACAGTTCCTCCAATTCTGAGAGCGAGCGGGGGAGGAACAGACAGTTCTGAAGCCGAGGAGGACTTTGATCTAATGAGGGCTTCATGCAAATTGCTGCAGAA
>VZRO01000978.1:82035-128682 GCA_013397915.1 Daphoenositta chrysoptera | reverse complement strand
TTTTTAATGCAGTCCTGGTCCTGCAGAGAGGTCTGTGTAGCAGGCACAGAAATCTGTGTGTGCAAAGACAAGCCTACTTGGCCTCTACTGTGGGACTAAAAATGATGCCACAGCTGTCAAATGTGCTTTGCTATTTCCTTTTCTCCTTTCTATCATTTTAGAAATCAAACTTCAGATCAGCTCTGAGAAGGGAAAGGGGAGGGAAAGGAGAGTCTGGATTAAGGAATACTTTTCTCATTGGGTTTTAAGAGTTGTCTCCCTTGATTTATATTAAAAAAAATTTTACTTTGAAGTCCCTTCCTCTCTGTGTTGAGCTAAATATTGGAAGGTCTCCCTGAATGCCCCCTAACAGTGTTTTCTATTGGAAAAAGACAGGATTTGGAATGCATTTTCAAAGCAACTTTAAAAGTCTCTTCTTCCCATAATTACTTATTCTCAATCTTATCAGCACATGCCTTAAGTGAAGGGCCAGATTCTCAGCAGTGCCAATTAGCACATGGCAGCACATGGGAGCCGCAGCAGGGCTGGCCAAGAGCCCTTCAGCCTGCAGGGAAGTGCCAGTCCAGCTGTGCACTGAGTCCCACCATGGGGCCATGACTGACAAAAGCTGAAAGGCCTTTCCAAAGTCTCCACAGGAACTGGGAACATGACTCAAGACAGCTCCCACTACCCACAAAACAATACCCTTGAAAAACACTGTAATAATACATGTCCAAGGTGTACCAATCTCTGCCATTACTCTCTCCAAGTCTGTGCTGCTGAGGCTGGGTCCTTCCCACCTCCTCTCTCCAGTGCCAGTGCCATGTGGGCAGAGCAGGGGCAGAGCACTGAGATTGGAGCAGCTCTTTCTTGGGCTGGGAGAAATTACTCTCAACCAGGTAATGCTGAGGGCAATGTGCATTATTTGAAATGGGTATTTGTTACACACTTACCAATGTTTCAAAAGGGTCAAATTGTTCAGAAGACCATGGCTTACGTCACTGGTTTGGTGCCTGAGCAAAGCAATTGCTCTTTCTTCCCTTTGGTATTCACCAAAGAGGACACAGTAGAGCTTGGAAGCATGGCAACTTTGCAAAGTTTGCTATTTGATTTGTGTACCCAACCTAAAGAATTATTAGTAAAGCTCTGTGCTATTTGGCCATCCCCACTATAAATTAAAGGCATTTGCAAAATTAATCTGGTGACCATTAACTGTTATCACCTGATCAAACCCTCTTGCACAGTTTAGAGGCTCTGGATTTGTAGAAACCTCTTTTCTAGAGAGCCTGAACACCAAAACGTGGCAAGAAATACATTTTTCTTAAGCTCAATCAGTTTGGTATCCCCGTAACTCACCCTGGTTGTGTATGCTGCTTCAGGGTCATCTTCTAGGACTCTGGAGAGGCCGAAGTCTGACACCTTGCAGACCAAGTTGCTGTTGATCAGGATATTCCTGGCGGCCACATCTCTGTGCACGTAACCCATGTCAGACAGGTACTTCATTCCTGATGCGATGCCTCGTAGCATCCCAACCAGCTGGATGACTGTGAACTGCCCATCATTCTTCTGCAAAAGGAAGGAGACATTTGAAGAGTTGAGAACCTCTGCACCCTCAGCATTGTGTGTGCATGAATAAAAACGCAAAGGCAAGTCTCCAAGGAAGGAAACCAGGAAAATTAATGATTCATTACTCTCATGCTCTGATCATGAAGCTTTTCTAAGTTTCACTGTTTAGATTAGGATCTCTAGAGACAAAGCTAAGGAAATGTAGTTCTTTTAACTTGAGATCAAGGAGCGAGCTGCTTCTACTGGTGACTGATAAAGAGACTGTGACTGGGATTGAACACACCTGTATAAGGGCACCAAGCTGGGCTGTTTCTCAGCCATGTAACGTGGAAATCCTACCTGTAGGGGTTCATGAATACTTGAGGGGGTAGGGGCTCTTCCCTATGTTGCCACATTGCATTTCTAACCACTTCCTCCACTCTCTCTTCTCTAGCTCTTACATTTCATGGTAAAACTGACAAGTCAAGGTTTGCTCTGCTGCAGTATGGATCTGCTCTTGAACCACACCACATTCTGCAGGATAAGTTAATAGCTTCCACACAGTCAACTGCCTTTTAAAATAAATGTAATATCCTCCAATATATTCTTACCTGTTTATATCATTGCATGCACCAGGTCCTTCATGATGCTGTGTAAATGCAGACCAAAGAGACAACTGAGCTACTCCTGCCTCCAGACAGCACCAACACCCAGAAAACATTTTCATTGATACTAACCATCTACAAAGAACCCAAACCTTAACCAAGTCCCCAGGTTCCCCTGGAAAAAGGATCTAAGCAATACCTTTAAAAATGTATCCAGAGAGCCATTCTCCATATATTCAGTCACTATCATTACTGGTTTGCCTGTAAAAAAAAAGTGCATGAGTTTGTTAAGAATTTATTTAAAAAACATGAGCAATAAGAGAGTCTTTTAATAGTATGTCTGCATGTGGATATACAGCCATACAACAGTAAATCTGCACCAAGACACTGCTGTCCCAGCAGGATGACAGGAGCTGTTCCCAGAATATATACAGAAGTAGGGAAATTGAGGAGGAGGGGATGAAAAAGTAATACCATATTATGGGTGGGGTTTCAAGCCCTAGAATATTTAGATGATGACTGAGGAAGAGGTTGTAAGCTGAACCCAGGCAACCTTGTTCTTGTGTCCGTCAACAAGCTGAAAGCTTGCAGAGGCCAAACTGCATACAGCAACCTCTTTGGACCCTTCCCTCGAGCTTCAACACCCTGAAGTAACAACAGGAGCCCAAAAAGAGCAACAAGGATGATCTGAAGCTTGAGCTTGGTAGCCACCAAAATCAAGACCAGGAAAGGACAGGATTGCATTCCTTGTAATTCAAGTAATTCCATGCAACTACCCTAGTAAAAACATCTGGAAGTAAGAAAAGGAATATTTCCGCTGCAGAACAAAAGCTAGCTAAGTATGGAATGAGTGCAAGTGGAAATCAAAGTAAAAGTTCTTAACAAAAGATCTGGTCTCCTATTGTTGACAGGAATAATAATGTTTTTCCAAATCTGTTTGATTAATTTTCATGCCTGAGTCATTTTAATGGTAATTATGTATAGTTTTTGCTCAGTTTTTATATCTAATTTCTCGCTAGCTTGCCACAATGGCGTAGCAATAATTAATACGGTGTGCTCCAGCCCTTGTAAATTCAATGAAGTCTTATAAGAACATGTAAATTATTTTTTATTTAAATCAATTTCCATTAGCTAGCACAAAGCACAGACAAAAGAGGAGCTGTCAGTTATTTGTAAAGTGCATTAAAAATGTCTTTTATAGAAATGATCAACGAGAGCTGCTGTGTGTCATAACATGCACATGAAGGTAAATACTAAAAATCAGTGCATGTCCTACCATTAAGACAGATCTTAATTTTCACATTTTCGATTACCTTAACTATTTTGCCTAATTTACTGCTTTTTTATGTACACAACAAAGGTAATTGTGAACTTGTCAATCAAAATACTCATTGCTGTGCAAATACTACCGTTACAGCATGAAGGACCTGTGCTGCTTCAATTCTTTGAAGTTACTTCACAGCTGTTGCCCAATCTTGAAACTTGCCCAAAATATTACTTTTGATATGGGAAATGTACCTTGGGATGATGAAAAATAGTGATGAATCCCAAATGAAATGACGGGCCCCATTTTAAGGATGACAGCCACCTGTCTACACACAACACGGGCTGCATGTAGGAGGGAGGAGAGATCTTGGGGGCCATTGCTATTGGTTAGCAAATATGCCAATGGCTTTGCAGGGAAGAAAAACCCAGGGATATCTCAAATGGCAATTTTTTTTTTTTGTTGTTTTTAAATGCAAAATACCCAACTGTAGGATGGAGTTCCTTATCTCTGACACTCCAAGGCAGTGTTGCAATGAGGATGAGGTCTTGTTACGCCACCAGCCTGGGGGACCCTCCTCCAGACCTCTGGATGCCATCAGAGAAAAAAAAGTAGGATTTCTGGCACTTATGTTTCATTATCTGACTGCTGCAGGTTGGCAGCAATCATGGAAGAAATTAACCCCATATCCAAGAGCATGGAAATAAGGACACAAATAGATAACTTTCAACAAAGTAAATTAAAAGTAAACATCAGCCCTTCCAAAGTGCTGGGCTGATTCTCTGTGTCACCAGGGCTTCCTCCTGCTGGTGTTATATGGTCATAAAATATATGCTGATAACACTCATGTCAGTGTATTAATGCAATGTGCACACCATCAGTGCAACCAATAGAAAACTGTCACTACCTTTGTAAAGCAGAAATAGCTAAGGGTTTGTCTGCAAGGGGACAATGATTAGTCCAAATTAACTAAGGTGTGCATTTGAACTATATTAGTTAAATATAATGGTATTCTCATTCAGAATTAAAAATGGCTTAATTCAGCTTAAGTTAATTTACTTCCAAAGTAAATCATGATACAGCAAAGGAATTTTACCCTAAAGATCTGATTCTACAAAAGGCCAGTGACTAAGACACTGAAGAGTAAAAGAAGTTAAATATGTTGAGAGAGCAGAATACTTTGTGATTCATAAAGGTTGTTTTGGTCCACATAAAAGAAAAGGAAAAAGCTATGAAGATGTTACAGATGTCTGCTGGAAAAAAACCTGAGTGAAGTAAACAAACATTTACTGGGATAATGAGAAGCTCTGGGTGCATTCACTCCCTGAATCTGAACTCCAGTTGCTCCAAGTCCAATTTAGAAGCAGAGCTCCCTGTGTTTCCAGCTCTTTGGAGCAGACAGCCACTTTATATAAAAGGCAGCTTGCTAGGGAGGCACATTCTCACTAAAAGTAAGATTCCCAACCATCCCCTGCTGAGACCCCAGCAGCCAAAAAGACTCAAGCCCATGCCAGTAGCAGCTTCCATGGATGTATAATCATCACCCTGCCTAATATTTCACATCCCTGCAGGGCTAGAAATTAGAGCTCTTATGTATTAAGGGTTACACAAGGTGTCCCCAAGAGATTTTTATATTTATTATAAATTTTTGGGAGAAATCTATTTCGGTTATTTTTTGTTTTCTCCAAAGTTTTAGGAAATGCAGTTTCAAGGAAAAATGCAAGGAAAGGCTCTTGATTACAAAACAGCATTGATTTTGTGGAGGTTACAAGGACAAACAGCTAGAGCCTCTGTACCTTCTCTACTGCAGCTCTGAAAAAGAAATAACGTTGGAGACGCTTCCTCTGAGGAATGACAAATGGTACTGAGAGAGGACATGGGCCCCCAGCGCCACCATCTGAACAGCAGTAGCTAAGCAAACTCTGACATTGCCAAACATGGAGACAAGAGGAGAGACAGCCATTCACACCTGTGAGGCTGGTGCTTCTTCACTTAAAATACATCTTAAAACAAAGGAGTAGTTCTTTTCAATAAAATAATCCTTGATGCAAATAAAGTAGATCCTCCAAGTCTCGATTATGGATGAGTAACAACAGCTCTACACATTTTTCATGGCCTCAGCACAGCACCAACAGACTTGTGCTGGGCACGTTTGGATGTGCTGTCGCTTCCCCTGCCCTTATCTTTAGTGCATACTGTAATTTGGAGAGGAAGTGGGCTGGAAAACTAACAGAAGGTTGTTTTTCAAACTCAGCAGTCAGACTTCAGTAACTCTTGTGCTGGGATGCCCTCAACCCCTCCCATAATCGATATGCCAGCACCATGGGCAACTATTATCAGGGGCATCTCTAGCAGATCTCACAGGGAGCTTGTTTTAACTGTGGTTTTATACAGTCCTGTCATCTTCACCTGCAGTCCCGTTCTTCTTCCCTGCTTCTGGAAAGCAACGCTTCAGCTACCTTCTGTTCTTGCTTGCATACCATGGGAGTGATCGCTTGGCTCAGTACTACCCTCCTGCAGGCTTTGCTTCTGTAGTTTCTCAAAATGTGATGCCTGGAAATCATCAGGGAGTGTGCGATGGGTTCCCCTTCCTCCCAGACTCTTGGTAGCAAATCTTCCTCATGTACCTGGCCAGGGAAATCACTTCCCACTACTTGGCACATCTTTGCTCATCCTGAGGATGATATGGTTTCAAAAGGAAACAAATAAAGGCAGAAATAAGAGGCAAGCCTGCTTGGAAAACTTAGTGGCTGGCCTGGCATTGCTATTTTGAAAATGCTCTTGCATTTTGCAGGTGGTATGAGCTGCTGAACCACCTGTAAGGAAGGAATCAAGCATTCCATTGGCATTCAGACATCCCAGGCTTACTTCTGTCCCCATCACCCACACACTGCATGAGGCTGGCCAAAAACATCTTCCATTTATGTCTCATTTGATTTTGGGCCTTTGAAGAAGGATTTCCTCTTAGCCCATGCATATTATGCCTAGGTGAGGCAAGCTCTCCAGAGGCAGCTGAAGTTTTTGATTGTTTTAGTTATTATCTCCATTCTGGCTGGATGAAAACCAAAATCCTTTGGGCACAAACCCCCTTTACAGTGTTAGGGAACCTGTTTCTGGATGGACCTATCAAGCGTGACACTTTGGGCAAGTGGAATTCACTTTTTTTGGAGAAATTATGAAAGTGCATTCAGAACAGGAATCACCTAGGTCTTTCTCCCTTAACCAACTCTCCCATCAGCCAGACTTCACAGAGAGCAGTCCACAGCAAGTTGTACCTACTTTTTGTGACAACACCTTCCAGGTGGATGATGTTGGGGTGATCAAACTGCCCCATGATGCTTGCTTCTCCCAAGAAGTCTCTTCTCTGTTTCTCTGTGTAGCCCACCTTCAGGGTTTTGATAGCCACTGGAAACTCACGCTTTCCCTGCAGCTTCAGCCGCCCACTGCAGACTTCCCCAAATTCACCTTCAGAGGAAAATCAGGAAGAATGGGATCACACCACGTCAAGGGAACATATGATGTGCCTCTGTCTACAGGATGCAGCACAGCCTTGGCTGATGAAAAGCACAAAGGGCTGCCTTGTATTCATGGATATGGACTGCTGAACATCACAGTGACGACCATCTCAAATAGCCACTGTACCACAAGACAAGTAATTCATAAGCACAAGCAAACTAGGAGTAAAAATGTAATTTTCCTATCTTTAAAGAGCTATACTTTATATTCCACTGGGCTTTTTTCTCATTTCATATTTTTGTCTACTGTATGAAAGAGTCCTGTCACATCCTATACAGGATGTGTGTGTGGACAGCTGTAAAACTCAAACCGCTTGCTTCTTAACCTTTCTTTGGTAACTTACATAGATGGAAAGCTGTCAGCCTTTCACAGTAACATATATTTTTATAGACTATAAACTCTTTACAATTTTATTACTACCTTTTCCAAAAAGTAACCTCAATGGATTTTTTTTCTGGTGAGCAGCAAATGATGTCCAAACCCACAATTTCAGAGGATTGCAAATACTCCTAAGGTTGGATGCCAGTATAAACCAACAGCTTTACTAGAAAAAAAAAATGGAAGTTTCTTCTTTTAACCAAGGAAGTTTAAAGCTTTGGTCTTTGGCTTGTGCTTTTTAATCTCCCAGGTGACTCCTTATTCTTAATTTTTGCTTCAAGACTGACCTTCATGTTGGGGGATAAAAAGGTTAAAATGGTAAAAAGAATGTGAAAATTAAGTGACTTTCCCTTAGCGTCCACTGAAATAGCTCAGCTGGGTCCAAATGTGATGACCATTTTCTGACATTTTCAGTTCAGCTCCTGAATTTCAAAACTGCAGACAATGACAGGTCTGTCCCAAGCTTCAGCTGGAACATGCTCACCTCCACTTGCAGGGCACCTAACAGATCAAATATTTCACACCCTTCCCAGATCTCTCATGTTAAGAAAGCCAACCCCTCACGTTGCTACAGGTCATGGAATGCATTTCCATACCAGCTCCAATAACTCTTTCAATGGTTATGCATGAAGCTTCAATTTCCTTAGCAAACTCATGGACAGCTTGATTGGGGTCCTCGTAGGTGTGGGGGTCAACATAGGTCCTTACTCCAGGCAGCTTAACTGCAAACACAAATTAAGCACATTTAATGGCACATGACATCATGGAAAATGGGCTTTACACACTCCTGTCCCTTGCACTCTGCTCTGCTGGAAATTTATATCTATGGTGTAAATGAGTATCATTCTTGGAAAATGACACTTAGTTTATATGTGACATATGTGCAACCTCATCATATTTAGAAAAGCGCAACAGTGCTCAGCTAGAACGATGTGCAGCTAAAAATCCCTTTTGGTGCTGTGCAATGGGTTGGTCTGGTGTCTGGCAGAAAAAGATCCCTTTCTGGAACTAGAAAGGGTACACCAGGAGGAAAAGTACGAAAAGCAAAATGTCACAGGAGTAACTTGCAAAGCAAGCTGGGATGGCTGGGGGTTGATGGAGACCTGAAATAAATTATGGCCTACCAGTCACACATCGGCTAATCAATCGCCCACATTATTTCAGACAGAGTTACTGAGATTTAAAAGAACTGCATATTTGCAGTACAAAGCCTGTGGGTTGTATCAGTATAAATATAATCAATAGCAGGCTTTTTCTCCAAGACATGAGAAAGGAAAAAGTATTTTCACTATCCATATTATAAGTTTGTTTTGACAATCATTAAGGCTACTCACATGAAGAACTGCAGATCAGTCTAATGAGACAGCTACATTACGCTGTGGCTCTTAATTGATTTGCTTCCTGCTGCCTTCATTACATATCACTAATGGAAACTTGACTTTCACTCATGATGTGTTTGCCTTTTCCAACCCAAAAGGCACCTCACTGTTACCCATCCCCAAATCTCACAGGTCTTGATGAAAGAAGGACTGATAGCAACCATGAGATTTACTTCCTAACATCACCGCAGAGAGGTTCTCTATTCAAGGGCATTAACACAGCATTTCTGAAAGCTTCCTAGGTGCAGGAAATAGGTGTTATTCCTCACACGTCTGCAGAGGTATCCAAGCCAAAGAGTAGCAGTGGGCTTGGTCCTCACAGCTGGCTGGGGTGAAGTGAAGGTTTCAAACAGGTATTTTGTACTGATGCGTCCAGACCACAAAAATGTTGAGTTGTTATGTGCTGACCAGGAAAAATTAATAATAGCTTTGTTCACACAGCAAAGACAGAGGAACAAACCAAAATGGCTCACTAGAAAGATCTGCTGCAAACATACAGGTGTGAATAGCTCAGCACATACAAGGACTGTTCAAATGTTCAGTTCTCCGTGGGGCTTGCAGCAGGGGCCGCTGGGGACCTACTGCATAAACAATTCTTTTGTGAATTACCAGCAAAACCAGGTTTTTTTTGTTTTCTCAGAAAATCACCTCCCAGTTGAATTTCTCATTACCACAGAAAGCCAAAACCACATGTTTGCTCTGTACTCACTGTGGCCATTATGAAAATGCATCTTTTCTTCTTCTGGATCTTGTTTAGCCTTGCTATAGCCACATCGCCTGGGAAAAAAAAAAACAACACAACAGAAGAGTATTTTTATCTCTGGTATGGCAGAACTCCATTCTTTACTTCAAATCACACAATGCACAAAAACCCAGAGCAGTGACAAACGCAACCTCCCTCGCGGTTCTGTTGCTGCTGTCCCAGTTTTAGCTCATCAAACTACTTGCAATTTCCCTAATGGAATTCAGGGCTCAAGGCCCGTGGATTTTCAATTGGACTTGTGTTTCCAAATCCCACAGATGCTTCTGAACAACTCCATCCTACCTGATATCTAATTCAGCTATTACTAAGAAGAAAAGAAAACAGGAACAGGAAGGACAATGGAAGGGGAATGGGATGAAACATTAGAATTGCAGGAACAAAATCTTCTGGATGGCAGAGCTTTTGCAGGCACTGTGTTGTATGTCTTGCATGCTCCCCTTCATCCACTGGGCATTTCCACAGAACTTTAAATTATGACATTTTAGAAAATGGCGTTGTGTAAGCATTAACACCTTATACACATGCAAAACAATGGCTTAAAACAAAACCAAACCTGTTGCCTCACTGCCTTCAGGGGTCTCCTACATACTGTTGGCTCTGCACAGAACTTTGTGCACATCTCCTGTCTTTCCACAGGGGAGCTGCCATTCATGGAATCCCCTCTGCCCAGCAGAAAAAGATGGAAGAAGGCAAGCTGCCTGACCTATCCTGCTCCCACCTTAGCACCAGACAGTGCAAGGCTAGCGCTGAATCGTATCATGGAGTTGCAACCACAGTCATATGGAAGTCGCATCTCCTCCAGGGCATCCTCCTATTAGTATTTGGTTGCCCTCCCCTGACTCAGCCTCATTCTTCTCATTGGTATTCTAGGTGATAGTTTTGCATTAGCATTAACTGTCTGCTTTGGCGGCATTTCTGAGATCTGCTTCACACAGGCAACCACATAGGAAGTCCCAGGGTAACTGCATAGGCAAGAAGAACTCCTATACACACACACATTTAAAAATACAGGATGAGATATGTAGGATGCACATATATATATGCTCGTCTTTCCAAGGACCTGATAACATAACTGGATACAGGAACTGGATCATCCTTACAGCAAACTGCATGAATGTGAGAGTGGACACTGCTTGTAAGAATGAAAAACCTGGAACAGACACACACAGGCCAGCCAGCATGCACTGGAATCACTCGCTGGCACACCTCAAAGAAAGCCTCAGGCTACTAAGAAGCCACTTTAAAGCTGAGAAACCTCTCTTCCATTGCTTCTGTGATTTTTGAGCTAGGGGCATGTGAGCACTCCAGCATCACTCACAGCAAGGAGGAGCATATGATTAGCCGGAACAAAACTGCAATTAGGAGGAGGCAGTAACAGGCATCTGCATGAAACATGCCCTCAGCACGAAGTCCTATTCCAGCTAACTGCTGTCTGCCTGGATGCAAGGGTCAAAGCAACCTTTTGGGTTTAGGATTCTGGCACTGGGTTTGTGAAATGATCACAATTACAAACAAAAGCCCGGACATGATGAGACCCCATCATTGAGCTAGACCCAGCAGAGCTGGATGCTGGACAGTTGAGGGGGGGGAAAAGCAACATGAGCTTCTGGGCCTATTCCAGGGAAGAGGGAGCTTACCTTGGGGACAAAGGGAGATCTGTGCCACAGGGAGAGGAAGGAAAAACAGAGATTGCAAAGGTTGTGCAAGCGCATAGGAATGGATCAAGAAGACAAGGGAAGGCTGGCAGGCAGTCTGGGGACACAGACAGGGAGATAAACAGGTTGCACTTGACAAACAGCCAGGCTATCCATGCAGGGCACAATTTCAGCAGCAGCAACCAAGCTGAGACCATAACACTTTGAATGCAAACCCCACAAGAACAGCAGATGTGGCTCAGTCATCTGCATGTCGGTGCTCATTGCCTTGCTCTAAAAGCAACAGTGTCATTTCCCGAGATGATGTCCTGCATCATGAACTCAAAACCCAAGTGCTAGGTGTACATGGACACCCTGGGAGTAAGGCTCATTTCAAAGCGCATTCTGGTGTTCACAAACCCTTGGTGAGAATGGATTCTTCTTCTTCATCATATGACCTCCCCTTTAACTAAACAAACTACAGAGAGGAGTGTCAATATCAAGTCCCACTTCTGGCAACCCCAATTTTTTCTGCTGCAAGTTGCCAAAGTTACAGCAGCTTTCTGCAGAACTAATTTTTCTGGACAGAGGCATATGACTCAATTTTCCTTTTAAAAATACACAAATATGTCAATTCATCCTTCTACCAAATGCACATATCTGATATTTCTTCTGTTTTCCTTTTGGCGCAAATGTCCTTATGTCTTCTTCAGCTTTGGAGCACTTTGCCTGTAAAAATGCTTTTCTAACATCATCCTTTCTATGACCTGCATCTCCCAATTCCTTGACCATAAATACGGAGGAGACAGAAACATGCCATCCCCCGCACACAGTGATCCAAGCACACCTTGATGCACAGCGTCCACGTTTTACTGCCTACAGACACACTCCAAGGGCCAATGTAAACCAGCTGGCTGCAGCTGCCCCTTCTCTTGAGCTGGGTAACACATACAGCAGCACATCACATTAGCATACCAAATCAGGCTCTGGGCTGCCCGAAGACTCATTAAAACAAGCCTTGACAAGACACGTCAAAGTGAAATGGCAGCTAGTGGATTGTGACTGTCAAGCAACAGTTGGGTGTCACTAATAAAGCCTGCTGCACAACCTGCCATCACTTGTGCACTTCTCACACTTTCTCAAACTACCCAGAGTCCACGCTGACTGGGGCTAAACCATGCTTCTTCCATTCTTGGCCTTCAGATCCTTTAAAAAACACACACAAGCATTTTTTTCTCCTTTCTTTCCCAACTAAATCCCATAAAAATCTGCAATTTCAGGTTAACAGTCCTGAGTCACTTTGTGAATCTTACTGGCAGATCAAAGTATCTAAATATTGTGGCTTTGTAATATATTTTGGGAGAAAACAAAAGCTCTCAATTGTTTGTGAAATAATCCATTTCTGCATGTGCATTTGCTTTTAATATTTATTGGCAAAGCTGTGAGTCAAAAGCTCTGATGGAAGACTCATTCTCTAGTTTATTATCACTGTATAAACCATAGATTTCCTATGTCTTTTCTATATCACGCACAGCAAAAACATAAAGATCCTGACACTCGCTTCATCTCCCACCGAGCTGGAGACACTCAGCCAAGGAGTTAACATAATTCAGCAGCACACCTGAATCTCAATTAATTTACTGCTGTTGTTGATTTGTCCCAGTTTCTCTATGTGGAACGTAGATGTCTTCCTTGCACAGCTCTGTGTTTTTCAATAAAAGTATCAGGGGTAAAAAGAAAAGTGAGACTTTAAATATTCTTAAGGCATCATGTCTTATTTAAAAACTACTTGCAGATTGGCAGGCAGCTTGTAAAATATTTATGGAGCAGATTATAAAAGTGAAGTTGTAAAATGATCCCTATATAGGTTTATAAAATATAAAATGGACAGGTAGAAAGATGAAGAATCCAGCTGAGAAACCAATGCCCACTACCTTGCATGACAGAAGCCAATTCATGGAGAAAAATCCTTCAAGAAGTGAGGCAGGAAGATGCTTTCTCTCCCTGGACTGATGGAGATTCTTTTGTTTCTGCCGTGTGCTTCAGGATACCCTTGCTGGGTTGTGTCTGGCCCTTTGGCCACTCGAGGCATTCCCCTGAAAACCACAGAATGCCCAAGGGAAAGAGTTTTCATCTCCCTAGTAAGGGCCACTGTTCTGGTCACAAGGCAAAACACAGCCAGGGGACTGTGAACCTGGACCTTGGGTGTCAAGCCCTAGGTGGTGATGTGGAAAAATCTTCACATACTTTTTTTACAGGCATAGGCCAAAGCATTTCAGCACACAGCCAAGGCATGACTGGAAATGCAGGTGGGGACAGCACTGAGACATCCCTGATGAGGAAAGGAACTTCACCTTGCCAGGTGCAGTCAGTACCACTGAACAGGTTGTGCCCTGAAGCAGCATGCAATCTCCTATCCCAGTTTTGCAGAAATTTATACGTGTATTTAATCTCTTAAATATGAGATAAATGAAGCATATGCACTTCTCTGAAACAGGGACAAGAGACCACTTTTTTTTCAGGGGTGAGACCTTCATTCAGAAGCACTCCTTTTACAATGAATCAACTTAGACGAATGCTTCCAACCCATCTCAAACTGTCACTTTACAGGAGGTTTGCAAGGACTGCAAGGTTGTTGTTTACAAGGGGTTAGCGCTTATTTCAGACTATTTGTTCCAAGATGTTTAAGCAATAAAGCTGCATACGTATTGCAGGGCAGGATCGTGTTCCATGCAGAGGAACAAACAAACATGGATCTGTCCATCTGGCCAAGATCCTGTCAGCTAAGCTCATATATGGAGACAATAACTTGTTCAGTAAATGGCTTTATCCTTGATAAACAACACTGATACTGAGAGCCAGAGGCAAAAGTGATCTTAGTGTCTGTGTTCAGCATTTGCCTTTGCCACTTGCAATCCTAGAATAAACTCAGTATCAAAAAGCAGGGAACACTCAGCGGACTGGTGTAAACTGAACAGCCACTACACTGGAAGTTGCTTTCCGTTTTTCTGTTCACTTCCTCCTGCACAAGATCAAAAGAGCAGTAAAAGGTCTGGTGATGACAAGCAAAGACCTTCAGCTTAGCCCACAGATACAGGAGACGGTTGGCTTGAGAGGAACCAGGCAGATTACCTTTCAAAGGGCTGCAGGCTCACAATCTTCTCAGCTGCTTTCCCAGCACTGCTGTCCCCATCTACACTGTGTGACCCTGTCTTTGACCTCTGATTAACTTGGATGCCTTACAAAGGAAGCTTCACAAATCAAGCAGTGGTATTTTTAGCCTTTAGTCTTTCCCTGCCTTTGCGCTGAATGACTCCCCGCTTTCCTAAACCACCACCAAAGCAATTAAAAATAACTTAAACAAGATACCGTTTTCTCCTCTTGCAGGAAGCTACCTCTGAAGTGATTTCCATAAATCACTCTAAAGAGGTTGTCATGCCTTCCCACAGCACAGCCAATGGCATCTATGCCTTGAAGTAACTTTTCCCATTTCCCCCTCCCAGCCTGCTGCCACATTAGTCTCCCTGCAGCTTAGGAGGAAATGTGCAGAGGATGTTTTCCAGGTCAGCCAAGTTTTCCTTGTGAGTCTCTCGTCTTCATAGTCATCCAGTCCAATCCTGGTCTTCTCTGAGAAGTATTTTCCATTGCTGCCACGCTCTGGTTGGGAGCCTTGCTGAGAACATTTGAAGCACGACTTGCAGCAAGGGACTGCTCGTGCACTGGTGCCACAGGCACGACAGACAACAGAAGTACTGCGAGGTTTTCTTTCAGAGCAATCATTGCCAAAACAGTGGCCCACATACCAGAACAACTTTTTACAGGCACACACTTCGAGCTGAGCATCCTTGCTTGCTAACTCTGCTTTTAAGCACTGAAAAGTCACAAAAAACAAGTCAAAAATGCTCCATCAGGAATAAAAAACCCAAACTCCTCTTTTATTCAGGCCTTCCTTCATCAAAATAAAAATACAGCACCAGAGGGCCCCAAAATGGTTGACCATAGTTACTACTGTGCCCCACAGCAAGGGACTGCACCATAGCCCAGCTACCACCATGCAAAGCCTCAGCATCCCCCAGAAAACACAGCAGAAGAGTTCCATGCCTCTCACCAGCTATGCTGAAAAACCTTCCCAGCTTAACAGTGCATGTGAGATGTCTTACAAGTTTTGTGGTCTCAAGCAGCTATCTGATGGGGATGGTGATTACATTCGTCTCTTACAAGGCTTAGGAAGATCTCTGCCCACACACATGATACAGTCGATTCTTCTTTGGGAAGCAACTCAACTTACATCAAACCAACAGAAATTAAAAATCACCCCTCCTTTGACTAGTTACAAAAGAGGGGAGAGTACGAGAGAGCATAAAGTTGTGAGGCAGCCCAGATGGTGGCAGAACAGGACATGCAGCATGGACATGCACCTCAGGACACCTGCAGAGATATGTCCAATGCTGCTGGAACATATCGTGGGCAAACAGCACCATGTCACTGCTGTGTATGTTGTACACTGACACATATGTCCATGACATACAGTGCATTCCACTGACATGCATGTCACATGCCACTAAGCACCTTTCCACTCCCGCCTATCCCCTGCCTCCTCTCTGAGGGCACATCACCTCCCCCTGGTCCCTTTGGATGACAAGAAGCAGAACTTGATGGGTGTCCGGCATACATGATGTTTTATTAGAGACCTGGTGCAGTGCCTGGATTGATCATGGCATAACATAGTGGGTTTTCCCCCTGAGATCCCTGCTCGTGCTAGAGATACACTCTGCTTCAGGTCATGCTATTTCCAGTTGTTGAGATAGACAAGCTGGGTACAGAGATCAGATGAGAAAGTGATTTCCAGGCCAATACAAGAAAGGAAGAGAGAGGCAGACTGTGCACAGAGAACATGGACGGAGGACACGAAGCAGGAGCCAGGACGGGTGGCAACACTGACCATGTTAGGCTCGGATAGGCAACAGCACGCAGAGAAGAAGCCCACCCACAGCCATGATCGCAGCAACTGAAAAGCAAACAAAAAGGCCCAGGATAAGGAATAATCCCACCACCCAGGCAAGGTGCAAATACATTCGCAACATTTTTATATGTATTTCTTCCTTCTTATTGCAATTATTATTTGGATCTGAACACCCTGGTTTGCAAAAATGTCATGGCATATGCTATTGTTGGTGAAAAATGCCTTGGGGAGAGTGTCTAGATCCTGGTCCTGTAAAGCAACTAACCATGTGCTTCCTGTACTTGAGTACCACCATCAGGATTAATGGGGCCACCCATGTGCTTAAACTTAAGCACCTGCCTTGAAGCAGGCAAAGTGACTTTTTTCCACAAGTGTGCATGTGGTACAGTTACAATTGCCTTTAAAAAAGAAAAAAGCACTGGATGAATACAAGCCCTGCTTTTGCAGACCCTTATGCAGGTACTCAGAGAGCCCTTTCTGCATCTCCATGTACCAGAGAAGCTTTCCACACGTTAGGTATCTGCAGAAGCAGGACCTTGTGAGTCGTGTGAGAGCATTCAGCCTAAATAAATTCAAAATATGGTGAGCAGAAAGGCACTCCATGCACCCACAGCTTGCCTTTGAAGGCTGCTCAGCCATTACTTTAATCAGACTACGGGTTTGCCTGGCATCAGTTCTCAACCCAATGCTGGCTGCACCTCAGTAATTGCCCTTTACCCTCGTCAGAGAACTTGCACAGACAATTTTTCTGTTACCAAATCTATTAAGATAGTTCATCCTGGAAAAGAACATAGTGCAGAAGAAATAACAGGAAGGACTCCAGTACAAGCAGGAGCCCAGTGGTGCAGGTATACTCCAGTTAAAGTCAGCTGAAGATCTCACTCATCTCACTCATTCTTGAAGTAAATTCTGTGCATGTCAGATTTTTATACAGTATGAATTACAATGCCTAAATACATTAAAATAGTTTATTTAGACAAAATTAACATTCTGCAACTGCATTGCTTTAAATTATGATGCAAAATAACTTCAGGCATGCAAATGATTTACAGAATTATGTGCTTACTTAAATTAAAACTGGTGAAGAATGTCTTCTAAGCTTCTTTTGCATCAGCAAAACAACTTGCTAACATTTTCTAAACAACAATGCCAGTATCCCTTACTATAATTGACAATATTTTCTATCTTCATTATGCCCCAGCTTGTTCAGTCATACTAATATGGAAGCAGATCAGCCTTCACCAAACCACTCTGTAGATCCAAACTGTCACCAAGTTAACACCAGAGATCCAAAACCCAAAGGCACATGAAAGGAACCCAAACACTATATATCTTGAGTCAGTTTTGCCATTTTTTTCTTTTAACCTTGCCGTATTTGAGTGCAGGGAACTGGTGCATCCCCAGAAGACCAGTTTGCTGTGACCCTTTAGCTTATGTTTCAGCTAGGACGCCCTTTTCCACCAGGCATTTGCTAATGGTTGCTGCCACCAGACCTTCCCACACCTCCACACCACTCAGCATGCAAAGTCAAGGTTTTCCAAACAACTGTTCAATTAACCTGAAAAGCAACCACCTCCTTAAAATGAAAAGAGCTCACTTATTTCTTAAACAAAGAAAACTCTTTGAAGACCTCATCAGCAACAGGGCTGCTCTGAGACCAAATCAGTTCCCTGCACTGAATCCAGAGCACTTCAGATCTCACTCTCTTTATATGGAGTAAAAAAAAAAGTTCAAGTGCAAGAGAAATGTACCTCAATGCAACCTTACTCCTGCAAACCCATCAGCTTGACACTTATGGTCAAAATATTCTGATGCTTAGCGTTAGGGGAAATCTAAAGAGCTTAGAAACAAACTAAACTGGATTAGCAGACAATAAAATTCACTTTCCAGTCCAAGGAGCACTTGGATAGGTAAGTGAACTTACTAATTGGTCTGAACAGTCAGGACAAAGGAAGATTTATTACTACTTGTGTTAAAAGGATGGCTTGATTTGGCAGATAAACTTCAAAATATAAAAATCCTGAGGCAAATAAAACCAATGTTAAACTCAAGCAAAGCCATCATGCATCTTGTGGCCATTGGATTTGGGTGGTGATGGCTTCTAGGAGGGGCCCAGTTCCCATCTCCTCATTTTCTGCAGGCCTTTCTTAGTCTAGAAACTGAGGAGCTGAAAGCAAAAGCCTTCCAGAAAAGATCAAATGCTGTGGATAAGATTAAAATGCTGTAATGAAGTACACCCGGGCCTCTCCAGGTGTATTGGTTTGAAAACAAACCAGTGGGAGATTGTAAATCAGAATAAAATTCAATAGAAAAAATTAAAAATAAGTTAAATAATACAAGGAAAAGCACTGACAAAGTCAGATACAACCTGACACCCTGTTGGGGTGGTGGTAGCAGTCCAAACGTAGTAGCTCAGTTGAAGCGGTGATTCAGCAGTCTGGTCTCCAGCTGAAGGTCCAGTGGTAGCTCTTGTCCTCTGGGAAGCCAGTAGACAGGGCTGCTTGTGGTGTTTGCAATCTCACCTTATATCCAGGATGGAATGCTTGTCTCCTCCCTCTGGGCGGAGCATCCCACAATGGGATGATGTAATGTTGCCAGTCATGTGGTAAGGCCTTGATTGGCCATTAACACAATATTGTGAGGAATGGGTTATGTATGAGTCATGTGGCAAAACCCATTAACAGACGATAGTCCAGAGGGTGGAGGCAAGCAACACCACCCACCTGGTGTCAACAGTTTATGTAGATGGTAATAGAATACACTGCAACCCAGGACACCAGGATTTTAAGATCTTTAGCCAGCAAGCTGACTTATATTGGAGAGCAGAATTGAACCAAGCACTGCATACATCAATTTTATCTGCAAAGTCTCCTCCAGTCTCATTGAATCAACCAGCAGACTATGAGGAGAGCTTGTGTGGGCTGCTCCTGGTCAGGAGCTGTTCTGATCTGCTGCAGGATAACAGATGACATGTTTAGGGAACAGCGAAGGTTATTGAGAAAACACCTGCAGCGTTAAATCCCCTTTGCTGGGGAAGAAGAGGTGCTGAGGTGACACCATCTCCAAAAGCCAAGCTGGCTTGAAACAAGGTGTGACACCTGCTTCTAAGCCCTGGCTTCAAGGAAAGGGCTGCAGATGGGCAGAGAAAATGTAGAGGAGCCTGGAGCTGCAGTGACACCTCCAGGACCTCTGTGGCCTGCTGGCACTGCCCTGCTCCTTGGCCAGCCCAACTCTGCTGCTTTCAGTTATCTCAGGCACGCAGACACAACACTCCTCCAGCTCTAGCTAAAGTTACCCCCCACAATGCTTATGTGGTTTGCAGACCCAACTGTCCAGAGAGCAAACTTTAATAAACCTGTGCAAGGAGGACTTATCAACACCCTTGGCATTGTTTCAAACCCTGGGCTTTGTTAATGAAATGTATATATATCATGGGCCTCAGCAACTGTGCCTGCAATTAATGTAATTAATTTACCACAAGACTGCAGATGACCCAGAGAGCATTTGGAATTAAACTACATTTTTAATGGCTAGATGGAACTCAGAGAGGCTCTGCCATATATAGATGTGGCTTTTAAGAGTTATAAGTTGAAGTCTTGAGATCATGATAAATGAAAGTCTCATTTGTTGCTTTTAATAAGCTGTTCTAATGGGATGTTATTTCGAAGCTTGCAATTAGGAACTGAAATACTTGAGGGTGCCTGGAAAGACTTTTCTAATCCTTCATGCAGCCTTGAGTGATGGTAATGATTGCTTCCTGCATCTCCAGGTCTGGAGGCCAGCGCTACACCTAGCAATTCCTGAGTCAACATGCTTGCTCTAAACATCAGAGAAGCATCATTACACACTGTGAGCTGCTAGGAATATAGGAATATAGGAATATATAATAATAATAATAATATATATATAGGAATATATTCCCACTTTGTCCTGAAATATACGAATGTTTAAGGAGTCACCTGCTCTTCCTGCTGAGCTATCCTAGTTCCCATGTTAAAGTGCGTCTCTGCACTGTTTGAGAAAAACTGAGAATGCAGAAGGCCAAGCAGATGATATCTATGCAGTCACTATGCGGAAGGAAAGAAATGTCTTCAGGGAAAGGAACTGCACTTGGAAAGACCTCTGGCATTACACTTTTCTGTCTAAGAGATAAGAAAGTAGAGATCACCTTTTTTCTAGGTAAGAGGCCAAGTGCCGCTACATGGCGAAGCCCCAGGAGAAGTCACACTTCTGATTTCAAAGCAAGGTGAAACATCCACATATTCAGAAGTGCAGCAGGACAAGAATCTGAGTTCCTTCTTCATCCTCTACCCATTCCACAGCCAACAGAAGACACTGTAAAAGCCCACTTTCAAAGGCTACATAGATATGGGGTGCTCAGCAGGAGCCTCAAGCTGCTACAAATTCCAGCTTGAAGGGCAGCGAGCTCCCTTCTCCAAGTGGAAACAGGACTTGCACAATGCCATCAAACAAATCACATGCAAGAAGAAGAGGAGGTTTCGTCACTTACTGCTGCACTACCCCCCATTTTCCCTGCTCAGACAGAGCTTGTGCCAGTTGCTTATCTGTTCATGACAGTCCTCCCAGCCCATTCCCTGGGTTGCTGCCAGAGGAACTCAGAAATAAGTTGGAGCATAATTACAGATTTGGTCAACTCTCACCTTCTGTCTGGGCCAAAGTCATCTGAAGGCAGATTAGCCTGGGTCCTTAAATCCGCCTCGAAACTGCACAGCAAAGACTGGCTTGCAGAGCCTGACAAGTTTATACTAAGCCATTAAGTTTTTAGAATAGAAGAGGAATGAGGTGTTGAAGCAGCCAAATTTGATAAGCTGATCTTGACAGGATGTTAGAGATGAGTGCTACTGGCAGCAGATTTCCACAGTGGCTCTAGGAAGGTATGACTTTGTGCAGAAGGGTGCACTGGAGCACTTTGCCTTCAGAGAGTGGTACTGTATACCAGTGCCACTCCTCTCTGGGAAAATGTACCAGCAAAGAGGCTGTTAATAGGATGGAAGTAATAAAAACCTTGACCCCAAGAGAAGCAGGACCAGACCCTGCCTGCACTTGGTGGATGGGAATTTTGACTTGGCAGAGCAAGAGCTTCCTCAACAAAATCCTTCCTCTTGTCAGGTGAATTGTGGGGAATATTTGGCAGTAGGCAGCATAATAAAGTGGCAATAAATCACAAGAGACAATGTCCTGCAGCAAGAAGGAATAGCAGGCAAGAATGTAGAGATAAAAATATTTTTAAAAGTCCCAACTAACAAAAATTGTGACTCATGCTGGAAAAATTCTCTACGAAAACCATTATCTATAGACTGTCTCCCATTTCCTATGGAAATATTGAAAAATCAAACTATTTTAAGCCCTGACATAACGTGGAAAATAGGATGGGGGGAGGTAGTGGAAAAATTCATCCATTTTGACCTTCCACATCACAGAAGGTTGTAAACACTGTCTCAGTACTTAGGATATACACCACAATCTTTCACCCTCTCTATTCCCTGAAAGTCACTTTTTAACAAGATGCACATATTTGTGTCCAGAAAGTAGCCCTCTGCCACCACAGGTGCTGATATTTAAAAGTCTACATCAGCTAAGGTCAAGGATGGATACACTGGTGTAAGAGCTTCTAATTGCCAATACCCAGGTGGCAAGATTTGTCTTTGCTTTGTCTTTCAAAGGCTAGTTCCTTGCCAGAAGGAGATTTTCTACATAAACACGACACAGGGTGAAGGGCAGTTTTTTGTTTCTTCAAATTTTTTTTTTCCTAAGTTCTATGGAAAGCTCCCTCTGGTTCTTTGCAAGATCACTTGAGATGGAAAGGTCATCCGTAATGGCTGGTTGGCTATAAATGCAGATGCACAGTTGACTTACCTGTTTTGAACAGCTTTTGGAAACATGCACAGCATTTACCTAGTATCTTCCCCACTTTTACTCTGTAAATGCTCATGCTTTTGTTTAGTGCTATGAAGTTTGACAGCTTGGGGGACTGGAGGGACCAGCAGTCTCTTAACACTCACCCTAAGACCTTGTCTGTTTTGCAAACAGGGCTGGGTTTGAAGACAAAAGAGGGGTAGTGTTCTGGAGCAGATGGTCTCCTCCCCAGACTGCTGAAAACCTGGCTCCTTACCTCAGTTTGTAGGGAGGAAGAGACTGAGGCCACACAACAACAACTGAGGCACTTTACTGCTCCCTGGGAGATGGAATGCAAAGATCTTTGTCACTGGATTGTCCGATACAGACTTTAAAATAAAACTCAGTAATGATTTGAGATTAATATATGCTTCAATCAGGAACAATAATGGTAACCAACAACTAATTCATGCATTGCTAGGAAAGCAAAATTTATAGTTTTGCTCTATCTGTAAAATGCACTGTGCTTTTGAGAACACATAATCCTAGCAAAACAAAGATAATAACAACTTTCTGTTTTTTAATTCAATACTTGTAGCTGGTTTAATAATAGATTTTCAATCCACTTCTCTTTTTTATGCTGAGACAACTCCAGTCTTGATTTAGTGAATCTCTTTGATTTGTAATCCCAATTGTTATATTATTAATATGCCCTTTATGCAAGGAGCAGGATAACTTAAAAAAGTGATCGGCTATTTTGCTTGGCATTTATGACCTTGGTCAGAGGACGTGTTATTTACAGGAAGTTTTCTGGAGCATCTGCAAGTCAATCAGCTCTGAAATGCAGCTTAATTGTTTAGGGCAAAGCATATTTAGTTTCAAATACCCAGGAATCTCCAGCTTGAGATGCAATGTGCATTTCCACAGATGGACGCTGACATGTGGAAATGCCACCATGAATATTGTTCAAGTGACCTTTGGTTCAGGGCCAGCTGCCAACGAGAAATGCCAAGCTGTTACTTATATTCATTCAAAAGAAGTGAGAAAACTGCAGAGACTTGAAAGCAAAAAAAAGGGGTAGAGGTGTGGTTGTGCCTTTGGGAACCTAGCGAAAAATTAAAAGCCTGCAGACTCCAGCAAACTCCTCAGCCCTACAACTGGAAACTACTTTCAAACTGCCAAGAGCAGGATGACATTCACTTTGCACTGCAGAACTGCTCTCAAGCCTCTCAGCTGCTGCAGTCTGGGACTTGGGACGATAGGAGCAAAGAGGTGCCATACAGCATCCTAGGGAGGAATATTCTGAGGCATCCAGGGCCTCCCAGGGACCTGGGTGCAGCCTGAAGCCAGCACAGAGTAGCCTATTTGCAGGAGCTGGCCAGGCTACATCCTCTGCTGCAGAGCAAAAGGGTTTTTTCTCCTTATCTCTGCTGCTGAGCAGTAGCTGCTTTCTCACATCGGAAAAGACAGAGCCTGGGCTTTGCAAAGCTTGCTTGGTGTGGCAAGCAGTAGTGATTCCAGCTGGAGTTCAAAATAGCTGGTTTTCTAATAGCAAACACAGGGAAGAACTAGGAAAGAAAATGCACCCCCCTGGAACCAGGCACTGAAACAACATAACCACTCCAGAGGTATAGGAAAACATCTTCCAGAAACAGGTTAACTGCTTCAGAAAGGGATTATCCCATGACTTGGAACACGTTTATTGTCCCTGGTGTCACAGCAGGAGAGTTACTCCACAAATTGTCTTGAATCCAAGGCAAAGCAGCATGAGTGACACATCTCACTGGCATCTCTGCTTTCTTCCAAATCAGAGCAATTTCTTTGTTTTGCTTTGTTTAATTTCAAATTGTCTGTCATCTTTTTGTATTTTTGGGGTTTATTCTGCTGTTCTCATGAGTCACTCAATGTACTAGATGGGCTTTAAAATTCGTGGGAACTCAAATCGGCTGAGAAGCTCTGTGGTTTTGAAGTCAATTCTCTAATAATGGACCCGACCTTGGTGCTGGAGGCTTCTCCACCAGCTCCAGCTGAGGGACTGTGGTCTTTTCAGTTAGGGGAAGGGTTGAAAAGACAAAAATGGATGAAGAGCTCAGGTCCATGTCACCTTCCCAGAAATCCAGCGTGGCACCACAGAGAAGGCCCCAGGAACCTGCAGCTGCCCTGGGGTCAACAGAGGGCGGTGTGAGCACAAGGTAGGAGGATTAAGGTAGCAGCAGAGGAGGCAATAAAACTCTAGCCAAAGGACACAAGGGCATAAGCATGCCAAGAGATAAAGAGCTAAGAGGAAGCACATCCTGGAAAGCACATTAGGCAAAAGGACAGAACGATGTAACTAACACGAACTGCTGACAAATGGCTCAGGATTTGCAACTGCTTGCTGAGACCAGAGAGAGTAGCAGTGAGACGGAGACCTGCAAGGGTACATCCTCCTCAGTGGGGTACCAAGCGCTTGCCAGCGACTGTGGAAAGAGTAAGAGCTACTGTCAGCCACACAGTTGTGATTCCCTATGGAGACAGAGGGATATACATTCCTCCACCAGGAGGTGTGGAGGTGATGTGCCCCACCTTTCATTCACCCCCCAGACTCTTCCTTGCAGAGGTGCCAGGTGACATCCATAGCTTCCCTACGGTCACACGTGCATTCTCCTGTTTGCACCAATACAAGCACACATCCAGGCTGGGGGAAGCCAAGGTTCACACCCACCTGCTCTGATTGAAGAGGAATTTCAATCAAAACCTCCAGCCTTTAAGGAGAGACTTGAACTCCTGTCTCAAGTGTTCAGAGAGAAGTTTTTTGACCACAGCTTTCCTGTAGGCCCTGGTGTGAATTGCCTGTAGCCATTTAGTCATCCCCCACTCCTCTCGGCTGCTGCATGTTTCTCATGCAGACAGCAGCATTTACTTTTCCATTTTTAAGCCAAACAAGTCACTCAAAGCAGACAACAGGAGCTCAAACATCTGAGCTGGAAGAGACTGTCAGTCTCTGACCTTGAGTGGAGATGAGTCTGGCAGCACACTTACCTTTCAAGACAGGAAATAACTGTGTCCATGTCCTTCCACGGATGCCTTATGCCTGGGGACCAAGCTGCTCAGCTTGGCAGGATTTCACTGTTCTGCATTTGCAGACTGATACCTTACCTCCTCTGGGAAATAAGACCCTCAACCAAAACATTCAGAGCAATTCCTCTGCGTCTGTAACATCTCTCAATGCTTACAATATCCTGTAATTTACAGCCACCTTGATAGACCTGAGCTTAAGACAGACCTGTATCATAAAAGCAACGGTGGGCTGACGGGTACCTCAGAAGTATAAATGTTTACTTTGCACTGGAAACAAATTCAGCCTTATCAGTAGACATACTTCACATTACTTTGCATGAAGGATGTTACATCCATCCATGACTACTGCCACTAAAAAAAATGTACTACTATACATGTAGAATATGAAAAAAGTGCCTTCCATGCTGGCTGCCAGACAAATTTAATGCTGCAGTACAAACTTATCCTGATACAAGACAGATTTTGCCCCAGTACCACAATCTCTTGTTCATCAAAAAATTCCATCAACTTCCATTAGAGTTGTCAAAGACGGTATAGCCCAGGCTTTCATCACTTGCCTACGTTTAAGCACATGAGAAGTCAATGGGATGGTTTGAAACAGAGTCTCTCCCTCTGTGGGAGAAGCTCTCTGTATAATTTACTAACACTTGGGGAACACATTAGTATCCTACACATGAAAAATGAAAACCAGATCCGACCAAAATGTGGGGCATTTGCCATTCTGGTGGATTTATTCTCTTTTTTTTTGCAAGTGTTTTCCTGAAGTCAGGTTTTCTCCATGAGCAAAGTCCATTGCAAGCTCTGAGTGCAAACACATGGGACTGAAGATATTTTACCTGTAATAACATGTTCTGCTAATTTTTAAAGGAGTGTGAAAACACTCCTGTGAGAATCAAGTCAAATAATCAGGCCCAGTCTACACACAGATGAAAATCATTGGGAAGTGAACTACATCTGTGAGAGTGCCTTTGTCATTCCTGCTCGTCCAAACAGATCAATCAGCTCACCCTGGTGCTGTTTTACAGTGCTACCGCTTGACAGCTTTGTTGACATGCTGCTTTTGCCTAAATTGCACTAATCAGCTGGTCAGATAAAAGTTATTACAAAAGTTGAAGAAATATAAATACACAGCTTCTTCTCTTACCTTCCGCTGAGAAGGAAACCAATAACAACAGCCAGCAGAATGACTCCCACTGTTACAGACACAACAATTATAGGAATCTGGCTCTGGTCGCTGGATGCAGCTACTGCTGAGATGAGAAACAGAAAATGGAGATTAGGGTTAAAACGACAGTCAGCACTCATGTGAGTCTTTCTAGTGAGGCTGCCAGTGAGGTTTCAAGTCCTACTAGTCGGTTTCTTCTTTGACGGTTTTGTTTTCCCCCTTTGCTGTCTGTTTCTAGTTTGGAAAGGATATGGGTGGAAAGGAAACAAAACAACATGCAACACTAAGCCAAAAACCCAACAAGATTGCATCTCATCGCTAAATTCAGAAACCAAAGTGTTGCAGAATGCAGCCTTTGAGTTTGTGAACTCAAGTTTTTCTCCCTAAGTTAGCTGCATTGGGAATCAAAGCTAAATGATGAAAACCCAACAGGCAGAGAGAACATTCATGGAATGTTATTGCTAACAGACATAAGCAAAATCTACAAGATAAAAAGAATTACCTGAACTTCAAGAAGTTATAAACAATTATAAACTAACTCCTTGTGGCATCTCCATCACATGGCCATAAGGTGCCCTCTGTAAAACAGGAATTTGCTAAGACACGTACACTGGTTGGTCTTTTTATTGGCCAAAACTTGGGGAAGCAAAACTCTTCCAGCCCATGACTTCTAAGGAGCCATCCTGCCAAAAGGCAGGAGACTGATCTGGTTATAAAGATGACAGCAGAAAGGTCAGGAAAGCTGATTGAGAACTGAGTTTTGACACAGGTCAAGTAAGAGCAGGTGAGCAAGCTCCTGTAGGCTGTAAAATGAAAATGCTAGTACCACTTGTATCTTGTTTATCTGCCCTACATGGCAGGGGAAGGAGCCCATCTCTCCTTAGGGGTTTGTATGTGGGGTTTCCCAAGCAGAAACCAAAGTCTCCTCACCGTGCCCTCCTTGCTGCCAGCTTATTTAGCTGCACATATATAACCACCCCAGGGTACAAATCTCATATCCTCCCTGCAAAACCAGCTCCCTGGCAGAGGCGCCACTGCTCTGTGGGGCAAAACCTCATTGTAGCTCTTAACCTCGTGCCAGCCCAGGATGAAGCTTCATCCACTCCAGAGAGCAGAAGGAATTGATTTTGTACGGAAGAAGCCTTTAACTAAATGACTGAACTAAAAAAAGGGTCCTTTGCACAGGATTAACGTTATGAAGGCTATAAAATAACTGAATATAGTCCCATATTAATTGTTAAAGGAAAAGAAAGACAGAATGGTATGGCATTAAACATTGATCTGCACTGGGCTTCGAGCAGCTCTTCATATGGGAGCTCTCTGGTGCTTAACCATGAGTGGGGTGGACTTGCTACAGCAATGTAAGTGATTTCCGAAGGATTGGTCCTGATACATTAAATATTTAATGTTAACTGCTCCAAACCCCTGCCACCATCCAGAGATTTTATGAGCCTCACAAACTTATGGGGGCTCCTTAAGATGGTGTTTTATTGCTTTCTTGACAAAATACTTTAAAAGAAAAACATTTAAGAGAACATTAAGCAGCAATTGGTGGTTTTTTGCACAGCTCAAGGGATGGTGAAATGAGATAAATTCTGCTGTGATCTATGGCAGATGAAAAGCCTGAATTCACAAGCCAAGCTGGGACTTGCTGCCATTCAAAGTCAAGGGGACACACACACCTGCATTACCTCTTTTTAGCTTGGTGATATGTTCCTACTCCTGCCCAGCAGACCAGCTGGATTAGCTCACCAATCCGGCCAAAACCCAGCTCTTGCCAAGGTTAGTTTTTGGGGCTAGATGAGCTCAGTGGCATTTGGAAATGAGGAAGCAACAAGTGGATACACTCAGCAACAGCTTCCACTCAAATAAAAAAATTTCACTGAAAATCGAAGCCCTGGCTACTTCATGGTGCTTTGCACAATTGCACAAGCAGGAAGCAGTATGCAAAAATTCCCAAAATCTGGAAAAAGAGGGAAGTCCAAAACAGGTTATAGCTCTCCTCCAATGCATTTCTCACGCTGTTGTTGTATAACTCCTCCAAATGTATTAAAGATAACTATAGAAACCTTGTGAACTGGAAACAAAACATGTTCTTCGGTCCAAATGACTTGGAGAGTGTTTTTGTTTCTCAGAACAGCCACTGAAAGGTTTTCATCTGTGCTTGAATAAAAATCATTTGCTTTGGCTCTAACAAGAGAGATCTGTACTCTGATGTAGCAGTGAGATTTCAATCTCTGCTTGATTTCAAAATCTCCACGATGTGCAGGAAAGCAGTGGGAGTCTGGTCACACTCCTGACACTAATATTGACTTTGTATAAGGCTTTGAGAAAAAAAAAATGCTTTTTATAAGGTTTTAAATGTCAGACAGAGCTGCATTTTGGAAGATACTGAGGCTTACATTGTATTTCAATCCTATCAAGTGTTTAAGCATCTGGTTAAGTCTGGCCTCAGCCAGAGCTTGAGTCCAACAGACGAACAATTCCCAGTTCCCCAACTGGGGGCCAGGCAGTAGGTATTCCTCTGACTATGCCAGAAACTCCTTAATATCAGAGAATTATCTATTCCTCTGCCTTTAAAATGTGGAAAAGACTAGGATGTGAGTGTGACTAAATGACCCACAGAATTTCTAGTGTTTAAAAATATTTCCATGTGATGTCCTCCAAAAGTCCTGATTAACACAGATACTTACATGACGGGCTTTATGGAAGTGCCATTATTTTTGGACCAGGATCATAGGTAATAGATCAAATGTGCACGTATTTGACGTGTTACTCATTAGTAGACCGGAACACTATTACTCAAAAAACTCTAAGCTAGAAACTTTCCAACTGAGAAAAACTATGTAGAATAATTTTTTGGCTTAACATGATTTGGTTGCTACTTACAGGGCACAATTAATGGTTAATACAATAAGAAATACATTAAATACACTGTCCTTATTGCATTAATGTTTGCATTGTGATGCAATTTTCACTGTATTAGCTGAATCACTGGCTCCACAGCTACATTCGCACATGTATAATGATTCCTTGAAAATCTATTATGACTTCAATGGTAGCATGCATTGAAAAGACAATTTGGCATCTTCTCAAAGATGATGAATTTTAAATAAAGCAGAGTACCAGTAATCAAAGTATTGATGAATTTAAATTTCCAAGGAAAACACAGAAAATAGTCTCTTTCCCACGGGAATGATCAGAGTATTTCCACCATAAAATTCCTCTTCCATGCAAACAGTATAAAAAAATCAATAAATGACAGCTGTACAAACTAAAAGAGAGAAGGTATATTTTCTGGTGGACAAGATTATATTTGACACCGCAACAAAATTTTGTATTTGGGACAAAAAGAATTTCCCCACAGCTGTGCCTGAACACAGAAGAAAGAGCAGCTGAGCCTCTGCATGCCTCAGGAGTTCACCCTGCCACAGAATCTATTCCAGAATCCAGCCCTGGATAATCAGATTCATTATTTAAGAAAATTTAAAAGCCCACAAATGTAACAGGCCAAAAAGAAGTCCTGCACCTGCAGTGCACATATTTTTCCATTTCTGATCACAAGTCAACCTCCTTTTCTTGAGGCTGTAGCATTGGCAGCCAACAGAAACCATCTTTTAACTTGACAGGAACTTTCACCCAAAGACACAAAAGACACTAATGCTGGTTCAACTCTTCCCCTTGCAGAGAGGCACCATTTCAGGGTTTTTCTCCCAGATGTAGATATTTAAGAGAACTCAGCATCCTCTGCAGACAGCCATTATGAGGTGTTGAACGAGCAGGTCCCATCTCCTCTGTCCCCTCCTAAGAGGACAGACTCTCTTACAGCAGCTCCTGTAAATACACAATTTTTCTAGGCAGGGAATGCCATGAATTTCTGAGGCCTGAAGATCTCCTGTCTCACCATGTGGGCTGAGGAAGCAAAGGACAGGTATGTCAAGTGCAGAGTCATGATGTGCCTGATGTTTCCAAAGTCGAGGAATGAAGCCAATGAAAGGAAGAGCTCTCTGCAAAGATACTGATCCCCTGACTTGTTTCTGGTAACCGCTGAAGAGACAGGGGCTGACAGTAATTAAAAAGACTTACACACTGGGCTGGTTTCGAACTCGAATCTTCGGCTGAAGCCCCCGTAGCCGGCAGCTGTCCGGGCTCGGATCTGGAAGATGTATGCTGAGCCTGGCTTCAAGCCATCTGCTGTAATCGTCGTCTCTTTGGATTTGATGATGGTGTAGCTTGTCTCCTGGTCCTTTTCCGAACACCCCCCACAAAAACCACAAAGTTCAAACACACAAAGACCGGCTCTCAGAGAAGACAGACTCTTAACAACCCCCAGAGCAACATTACAAAAGATCACTGAAGTTTGCATTTTTGAGGATTTCTTCCTCAAAACCCCTTCTCTGAAGGTCCTTTCTGCAATACAAAATGTGAAATCTGATTTTCTCTTTTATAATCAATGATTCCAGGAGGCATGCAACTGGCATCTGCAGTAGAAGCAGCTCTCCACTGCTCGGGATGTACATGACGTGGAGCAATGGAAAGGTTTATCATACAAAGATCAATCCCAAGGCACAGGGAAGATAAAACAAGTCCCATCGCCTTAAAAAAGGATTTTGATTTACACCAAAATGGCTTCACAGTAATGTAAGTAGGCCTAAAAGAGAGTAATATATTACACATTGTACAACTTTATGCTTGCATTTCTAGAACCACGAATTAGACCTTGGGAAGGGAATAATCAACCGAAACTCCAGGAAAATACCTAATTTTTGCACTCTGAAGCAATGAACTTGAAGAAAAATTGCTGAAATAAATCTTCATCAACATCAGTTTCTAATGTGAAACAGTTCCAGTTCTTTGATTAAAATTTTGTTGAAATGCTAAGTAATTACTCTTAGAATTATTTACTGTAACACAGAATCTAGACAAGAGCTCATAAATTAAAGTCTACAGATTTAGAAACGGCTTTTTATTCCCCACATCCTCTCAGATCCAAACTGTTATGAGTTAAACCAGAGTTTTTAGTAGTTCCTTATCAAGATTTCTGGATAGCTCTTAGAATCTGAGTTCATTTTTCTTTTTTCTTTTTAATTTAATGGCCAGCTTCCCACAGACAGCAATATGCCTGGCTAAGGCGCTGGGAATTTCTAAATGTAAGATTACAACATTTCTCAATTGAAGCCTGTTTTGGAGAAATGTGTACAGTCAAACTCACACACACACACACACACACACATATATGTGCGCTTTTTTTCTTATTAAGGAGTGATCCCTCTTACAAGAATGCAATCTGACAAAACTCAGTTTTCCCAAACATTTAATATAAATCATTCTTGTCGCTTGGAAATGAATGCTGTGAATTTACCCTTATGAAGGGCTGAAAAGTGAGAGACTATAAATCATAGTAGCAACAAACAAAAAGGATTAAGGGTAATATCCCAAACCTATTTCAAAAACTAGTTAAAAAGCAGCAAATGAATATTAGGTCACATCTTTGCTTGTACGTCAGCCAATTAACTTTTCAATTCACCGTTGGCTTCTGCAAACACTTGGACTCTTGGGCTTTTCTATGGAAAACACTAAGATTCACTATCAGCCTGAAGAAAATAAATCAAGACAGCATAAACTTGGACTGACTGGAGCTACCTCTCCAAAAAGGACTCACTCTTGAGTGAGTATTTGCTGAAGATATTTGAGACTAGTTCTAGACTACAAACACAACATTTTAAGCCCCCTCTCCTGCCAATTTGTTTGAAAACAAACAAAGGAAAATTAAGGAATATATGATTTTTTTTCACTTTAATTATTTGCTTTACTTTTTTTTTTGGTCTCTAAAAGCTGTTCTTCCCAAGCCACTCCATGGGTAAGGATTCAATGTACCCCAACTGTCATTTAAACAAGTTACCAAAATAATTAGTACTGGATTATTTCCAGCAATAAAATATCCTGGTTCTTTCTGTGTACTTCAATCTTCTTGAAAACGTCAGCCCTATTTTAGTCACTCATATATCTAGTGATATTTCACAAGCTCCCTCATCTGCAAAAATAATGTTGATTTTATTTTGATGGAGAAAATTTATGAAATTCTTTCCCCTGTTTGCATGGACTGCTTGAGCAGGTCCTTCCCATGGTCAGAGAAAGAAGAGAGAAGGAGTAAGGATCTAGTCCTGGTCTATGTTTATTGATTTCACCTGGGTCACAGACAGAGCTAATGGAATATCTTCCTTAAAACAGAAATTCAATCCCCCTAAAAAAGTGAATTTTGACTCAACTTCATTATTTTCCTCTCATTTTCATGTAGAAAGCCTGGATGTGTCAGAGGAAAAAAGAAAAGGTAAAAAAATTGCTATGCAGTCAAATCCTGAAAACTTGATTTTTGGAAATCTAAGATTTCCAGAGATTTAAGGCCATATCACTCAAAATACACTACCTTGATAAAGTGAATTTGTAACCATTTTCATTTAAACAACATTAATTTTGCAGGAAGAGAACAAGTAACCATTTGAAATGAAGACTAGGAGAGGCAAGTTTTGTGGGGAGACTGCTTCCCTTTAAATTGAGAGCAAGAGCTGGAAAACCCAGGCAAGTTTTTAAGACAGGATGCCCTGCCCTTGTTCATATCAGAGCACATACAATCTCTCCACAACCCCTTTCTCCTCTCCTTTCACAGTGGACGGAAAATCAAGTGAGAAATTGAAATACCAAAGGCAAGGGATTGCCTGATGTTTCTGGGAGGAGACAGATGCTCAGTCTCTAACTCCTTCTATTTTTAACAAACGAGCAGGCTCTATCTTAATGTGATAAGGCGGGAAAGGACTCTGACACTCAGATTTAACGTATTTTTTCAAGAGAAGTGGCCATTAATGGAAAACTACACCCTCATTTCAAGTCTTCCTAATCATTTACTGCAAAATCAATCTGACATTGATTTATGCATAAAATCTCTCCATTCCCTTCCATGACTCAACTAATTATGACTAAAAGAAGAAAACAATAAAGAGAAGGTACTTGGGAAGCTCAGCAATCAGTCCATCACACCTTTTCAAAGTATTTGATTTCATATTCCAGGATGATGCCGTTGGGTCGATCTGGCTCCTGCCAGGAAAGGGAGATGCTATTTTTAGTTATCTTCCCTTTTTTCACACTACTGACTGGAGAAGGTGCTGCAAGACAGGAGAAAAACAGAACAGACGAAAACCATTGTTAGTAAGATGGTCTGCCTCAGCCAAAGTTGAACTCATCAGTGCATCCTCAAATGCAAGGCAATCCTTAGCTACTGCAGATCAGTGGGGGCTGTTTTTACCTTGGTGGTATTTGCCCATTTTTAACAACTGGACTTGCACAGATTTTCAGCAGCATGACCACCAAACAAAGTAATAACATGAACTACTATCACAGCTTACACATCAACCCTGTCTTTTCAAGCACTTTTCAAACACATCAACCCCACACGTTCTCTTCTCAAACGTGTCAGGGGCCTACGTTATCAGAATTACATATTGATTAAGTTCTGCTTTCTTTTGCCTGCTTTCAAGGCATATATTTTTCAGAAGACCTTAGATTACATGGGCTCTTTAAGTATTTTTGGATTATAAGTAGTTTAAGCCTAGGCATCTTTCAGCCCTCCTCTCCTTCCAGAAGCAAGGAATATTACAACCTTTATAGTTCAACTGCTCTCCATAAATATCACTGGGGTGTTAAAGCTCACATAGTGATGCTAATTCCTTGCAAATGGCAAAAGATTTTAATGGCAATCAGAGTTCGGAAGTTCACAGTGTGCTTGGGGAAGCCACAGCATGAGAGCAGCTAAACTGGCTCTGCTCATTATTTTAAGATGCAGCCCTGAAAGGTTATCTGCCCTTTGCAGCACACATGTGCATCAGAAACAGGCTTGATCCTTTGTATGCAGTCCGATGTCTGCAGAGACTTTTTAAGTTGTGGTTGCTGCCACCCCTGCCAGCTCTCTAGTAAAAGTTGCTACGGGCAATGCAACCCTAACAGTCCAGGTATTTTATGCCAGTGATTAGGGAACAATACTGAGTGAAAAGAAAAGGGGATGGGAGAAATTCATAGTCTCCCATTTGCAGGGCCAAGAGCAGCTTCTCCAGAGATAAAAACAGGCCATATCTGGAGGAAGGACTTTTAACTCACCCTCCACACAGGCCAGCTCCTGCAAGGATGACAGGGGGCCTGAGGAGACCCATGGCAAAGACTTTTGTGGCCATATGGGGAATGGAGTGCAAAGAGCAGTGGCAAATAACCACATTTTATCTTCCAAAATGTATTTGGAACTATATAAAAAAAAATTCTTCTATATGCAGGACTAGCTAATTATCTTAACACTATAAGAAAAACCCCAACCCTTAAAGTAAAATAAAGACAACAAAAAAATTAATTTTTCCAGGTCTGATTTTAAGCCAAAAAGTAAGGGAAGAGCTCCAGACAATTATTCTTGGACTGAAGGCTAGCAGCTAGACTTCTCTGTTATAGCAAGTTCCCACATCTCAGTTTTGCTTCAGCCCTAGTTTTTTAGACTCCTGTTTACTTTCCCTACTTGGCTCTTGAAGGATCCTGAAAGGTGTTGGCTATTTCCATACTGTTTTCTGCTGGAGAGCTGGCACCAAGCTGCACAGACAATTTTTGCTTTTAACTGTGCATCCACCACTGTGCTCACAACTGCTCCACTGTTCAAGTAAAAACCACATCGATTTGAATGATGATCATATCATTTATGCGGGCACTGCATGGTGATCACCAACAATTTTTCATCTGCAGAAGTCACCTTGCCCCTCCCTGACTGACATCCTCTACAAGTTTTTGGGCTATGTGTAGGCAAATAACAACCTAAATACAAACTGTTAATCTGGTAATGGAATTTCCATGAATCAATCCAGGTGCCTAAATATGCACTGTGCATGCACGTGCACGACAAGCTAAGTTGTGCATATGAGATACATGATCCGTGCACATGTGTATGGTCAGATGTATTAGCTCAGAGAAGACAGAGCGAGTAGTAAGCTCCATTAAAATAGAATGAAGCTCCCTTCTAATCCAAGGGAGCTACATAGTTTTCAGAGGCATTGGAAAACACTGTGTGGTGATGGTGCCAAGTAAAAGGGGATTGTACAATCCTCATTAAATACGTGATACTGATTGCTTATTGAGAGCCACTCAAACGCTACGTGTACAGGGAGGAGCCACCAAAGTGCTCAGAAAAAGGGACCTGTGACCTCTGGGACTGATCTCCAATACCCCCAAATCCCTGCAACGCCAATACCATGCTTACAGAGTTGGCAGCAGAGGTCTGGCAGGATAGAGAACATCAGTGTTGAGCATTAAACTGTTTTAAACTCCTATTAGCAAAAGCAAACCTGAGAAGAGCAGTTGGGAGAGACCTCAGCCCTCCCTGGTATTAAATGCCTGTTGGGAAGGTGAAAACCACGCAATTCCCAGTATCAATATCGCCTGATCACACAATGGATTTTTCATCCTCTTTACTGAGGTTTCCTGAAGTGTTTGTAGGACTGAGGCTCACAAACACTTTACAGCCAAGAAAACAATGCAAGCGCTCCCAAACTCTGCTGCAAAATCTTTCCCTAAGAAGTTCAGGGCAGTTTAGCTCTCCTGTATGTGCACCTGCACAGTCCAACACAAAATGCACCACCAGCCACCCAAACACACCCATCAAACTTCCTACACCCCTAAACCAGAGCATTCTCTTTGAAAAGTGTGTGCAAAAAGCTTGGCTAGTGAGCAGCTTCATGGACTTGAATTTCTGGGTGTGCAAGTCTCTTAACACGTTCAATTGTGGCTCACAGAATGCTCTGCTCTACTGGGAAATGGATGGAAGATAAGAAAATGAGTAACCCAAGTCTCAAAGTAAATTACAAGAGGAGTAACTGTATCCTTTTTGAATCTCCTTCAAAAGAAGTGTTAAAGTGTAACCGTGAGATAAAGGCCAATTAAGTAAATTCAATAAATCCCAGTGGTGCTGGCATGATACAGCAACTACTCTGCATTCTCAATGCACAAAGATTACGATGCTCTGAAGTGAAGGAAGGAAGGTATAAGTATTTTAGAGTTTTCTTTGTCAAACAAAATGTAATCCAATCCAGGCAAGTGGACAAAGTCTGCAATCATTCCATCTTAAAAGCCTGCAACTGGATACTGTGCTATATGATCTCAGAAAAATAAAAGGATTACTTAAGACTTGCTTTTCAAAGGTCACTGCTTCTGCAAGGGCAGCATCCTCTTAACAGAAAGAAGTCAAGCCACAGAGCCCTTCCATTTGAAGTACAACAGGTAAAAAAATAAATTCATGTAAGAGTCAAGATATATAAAGCTGTAATATCTCATGTTTCTTATGTAAGCAGACAGAAGTCTTGTTCAAATCCCTGCATTGACACAACAAAAGGTGGATGTACATTGTGAACTGTTCATGTTTTGCACATATGCATTAATTTCTCAGCCACACAGTCAAGATCAAAGAGGGATATTACATCATTTATGTTTATGTTTGCCATTTATGAAAACATCCATGCATGTGATGAAAGCAAACAGATGTAACAAGGTGTGAAATTGCCAATGTACATTTTTGCTTTCCTGAGACCAAAAATTAATCAGGAAGCAAAGAAAAGCATAGAAAACTGTATCCGAATAACTACAGGAGATTCTTTCACGAGGAACAGACATTTTAGGACATTGTTCCTCTGCAACCTTTGATAATGACATTAGCACTGAATTAGCCATGTAGGCACCAAAGACCATATTTACAACATACTGTGCTGTGTCCCACTAATATTTAACATACAACAACGCTTAGTGGAATAATATGCTAATTATGTTTTAAGAGAAACTAATGTTATCAGGTGAACAACCACTGTACCAAGACAAAACAAATAATTTAGTTTCTACTTTTCACGGTCTATCTAATGCTCTCTCCAGGCCAATTACTTTTGCCTTGGTATTTTTCACTCTGGCAGAAACAACAGCTAATGGCTCCCCATCTAACTCAGTTCCAAAGCCATAACCTTTACCTGTTATCATATCACCAAACAGTTATGTTATAATTTATGCACTTGATAAAACCAGATTTAATTGAAGAAAATAAAACCTGTATTAGAAGAGTAACCACAAGACAAATAACTCTGGTTTCACTTCAAAAGCCTGGTATATTGTATTTTATCACTCAGTTTCTAATTTCTTTTTCTCAGGCCTTTGGTGACTTCAGAGTTTGAAGCAAGGCTTGCCTTGTTCACCAAGTCACACTAAAGGCACGCGAAATTGCAGGTGGCCTCAAGCAGTAGGTTAATTTAATAAAATAGAGGTGTGTTAGCTAAAACAGAAACACTGTTTGGGGTAGGGAAAAAAAAGCTTTCACTGTATTATCTCTTTGCATTTCTATACAGGAACTTCTAGAGAAGCTTAACACCCAGTGGCTCCCTTAAGGGTACTGTTGCTGTGACTATTACACCTGGGTCAGAACTTAGGATTTAAGCTATAACTTGACTTTTGTGCTGCAATTTTTCTTATCCCAAAGTGTACTCAAGTTTGTCTGATAATGGGTTTCAAAACTTTTTGTCCCTTGAGAAGAAATAGTTGCAAATCCTGCCTGGCTAGTTAGGCAAACAGGCTGAGTCCTTGTACTATGTAGCATTAAATGCCATTTCTATTCTATCTGAGATCTTTTGTAGGATTTCAACCATGCACAAGCCCTAAATAATTCAAGGAGGTAAATTTTAGCCCCAGGATTAGATTAAATCCGAACACCTTGCCAAGTAGGAGCCAAATCCTGAAACATTGCTCATATATGGAGATAATCTTCTTTTTCATGATTCTTCAAGGTATCTCTTGTGTAGATGGGGACTTCATGTTAGTCCTTTTCATACATCAAACATCAAAATGAGAACACAATCCTCAACTTGCTTTGGCAATGAATATATGATATTTCTTCACATCTGGTACATCCCAAGATGAACCTGAGGTGCCAGGTTTTAGATCTCTTTGCAGTCCGTTATCTACCACAATTTTGAATGCCTCTGAAATTTGAGACGTCCTGATCTGTACCTTGAAACAAAACAGGTCAAACAAGAGAGAGGAACCCAACTGAAGCACTCTATGACCCTGACAGAAGGCAGGGCCCCATTTTTGTAACATGAATCCATGGCTAACCCAAGCAACCACATCTATCTTGTTTGAAAACAGGTGATCTTTAAGGTGGCTCCCATCCTGGTTCCTAAAAGATTCAACAGAGCTCCTTAAGCTCGACACCAGGACATGACTTGACATCCAAGCTGGTCATGGCCAAGGTGTTCCCAAGACCTTGCTGCCTCCCAGACAGACATCCAACCTGGACAGAAGGTTGGATTCGTGAAAAGTGAAACCCAAATTGGTGCCTAATTGTGTTGGTATGCCTGTTCTTTCTTTGACAAAGCTTTCCTGATATAACTTCTCCCTAGGCTTCTAATCCTTGGACCCAAGGTACCAGAAAACTTCCTTTGCTAAAGGCAAAGAGAGCAGTATGGATGTTGTGGTTTTGCAGACGCTACTAAACCAGTGCTTTTAATTACCAGCACTCCCACCACGGAGAAGTGCTCTTGTGTTGGTAGACACAAACCAGAAAAAAACCCCTTCGATGCATATTCACATTAGAGAAATAACAGAAGTAATCTGCATGCAATTTGCATTAGCACAGGTGTGATGGTTCATTTCTTACTTCTGATCTCTGTAACAGCTCAGGAGATCTGCCTGGCTATGCACCAATGAGGTCTAAGGCCTCCAGATTTACTGTACCCCAATACTCTGTTGTTGCAGTAATTTCAGTGTGTTTAGGGGAAGGAGAGGTGTGTGCACAATAAATTCACATAATTCATGGCTTTCTTTTCTCTGAGTATCTCCTAGAGGAGCTTGCAAGAGAAGCAGCAAAGAGAAAAAATAGATGAAACCAAGAATCTTGTTCCACAGCAACAAGCTAACATCAACTGGCCCACCCATAAGGACCTACTGCTTCTTATGGTAAATCTAGATGAACACTCAATAGTATTTAGCTACTCCTGTAAAATGGTATCAAAAGAACAAACAGGAACAAATGCCTTGCTGCATGTGAAAAATCACTGCTGAATCCTCCCTGCAACAATCTGTGTTATAAAAATGTACCTGTAAAATGTCCTTTGTTATTAAGACCAAGTATTGATTATTGATGTATAAATAGTGAAAACAAATGCATAGCTTTAAATGTTTGTATGCAGTCTTTTCCTCTTAATCAAAATACATTGTTAATCATGAGATAGCAGGACTCAACACATATTCCTTGGAAGGACAGTGGATGCAACCAATGAAAGCTTCTCCACTCACAAAATATTTTCCCTTACCAAAATATTGCTAAGACTCACTGAAGTGCCGACCTTTGTGGAGACAACCCAGGAAGGCGTAGCAACATCTCAACTCTGGCACTCCTTTCTCTATGCCCTCTTGCTGACTGCATGAAAGTTTCCAAAATTCACTGCTTATGCCACAAAGGAAGCAAATAATTTCTAAAAAAATCTACCATAAGGAAGTTACATTGTGTCAGGGCTATCATATATTAACACTGCAACAGGATTACAAGTAGAGCCTGGAGAAACCACAAAATCTAGGCATTAAACTGCCGGGACACTGGCTGTCCAGCTAGCTATGTATTCGCCAGTGCCGGCACCCGCCTGGACGAGAGAGAATGGCGGAGGCTGCTCGCAGGCGCGGGAGGGTTGGCGACGTCCCAGTTCTGGGTTCACCAGACCCACTGGTGGTGCGGGCGTGCTGGAAGGCAGTAAGGAGGCGGAGGGGCTTCTCGTGGTAGAGGGTTTATTGGGGCGCCAAGATGGCGCAGAGAAGCCCCAAAGGGCTGTTACCCAGGTATATTATCCCTTATGGAGTGGGAGGAGAGAATACAAAACACCCAATGATGCAGGGATGTGGGGTTTGAATTCCAGCGGGCAAGGGTACAAATCAATCACGAATACTGTGGGAGGAGAGAGATCTCTCTTGAGGGAGAAGCCAAAAACAGGGAAAAAGGGGTGAGATGGCAGTGGCCAATTATGGGGGTATGCTGACCGTGGAAGCGGCCATAACGCACTGCAACACTAAACTACAGAGCTTTTGGGCTAAGGCTGCCTTGTGCACACCACCCCTTACAGAACAGAGCCAGAATATTTAATGGACCCTATCATATATCACCACCATCCCAAAGAAACACATAACCTTTGGCAAGGCTCTTAAAAGCACACAGTTTCAAAAAATAAATTGGATTCTTGCCATTTGCCTTCTGTTTACAGAGTTGCACAGACCTGCTCTCGGCTCCTGCCACTCACGGATGAGAGACATGTACTCTTAAATAATGGAAGCTGCCTGCAGATACACAAAACTTGAAGGCACGAGGCCTGAGAAAAACATGACCAGATACCACAAGAGAAAATTGTATAATATTGAACACACTCATCTCAAGGGAAGGGAAGTATTACCTTCAGCTTGTTCATCAACAAACACATTCAATGCTTTATGAGGAATGTGGGTGTACAACAGTTTTAAGGAATTTTAAGGACTTGGTATAATGAAGACTACAAAGGGCACTATGATCTGCAACATCAGTCAAGGTAATTATTTTCTCCTGAAACCTGAAGGCTTGCAAACACTCACCTGTATTTTGCATGGTGCAAAGTCCCCTTCATACAGCTACAGGCTGTTTAGAAAAAATAATTAAAAAAATTGGCCTGGCAAGGCTGGCCCTGACCATAGCTCATTGTTTGGGAAACTTTTTTTCAATTGCCAGGCCTAACATACATTCATTTGTATTTACAGCAGCATCAGCCCTGTGTCCTGCACAGCCAGTTCCTATTAAGCTGCAATTTATCATGATCCTCAGAAGGGAGAGGGAGACATTAGAGCATCACAGGTTGCCTGGGCTCAGGATAAAGAGGTCTCCCTGATGTTCCTAGCAGGTACCTGCACTTAAGGCCAATGTGTATCTGAGACAAGTATTTGTTGGAGCAGGGAAGAGGGGCATGAAGGAACATCTTCCTATAGGGTGCAGATCCACAGGCAATTCCAGTACCTGATTTTGTTTTTCTAGAGCCTCTGGAAATCCAGATAGTAAGTTTTTCTGAAAGCTGGGGAACAGTTTGTGGTTAAGAACACAGCCAGATTTCTTCACAACACAGAAAAGCTGTAACTTCCCTTTATTCCTGCAACGGGTTGGGTTTAATGAACAAGTTGAAACACCAGCTGCAGCTGGGATTCAGTTCACTAATTTGTTTTTGTGAGATATAAATATATAAATTAGGAGAAAAACATGGTAAAACAGGCTTATTCACTTCTAAACAGTATAAAGATAGTTTATTGTTACTAGGTAGGATTAACAGGAAAAAATTACACCAAGAAAGTAAAAAGGAAAAAAACCACATTTCTTCTTTTGCCAATTCCCCCATCCGCTCCCCCCGGAACTTTTTTAAAGCTCTCAGACCTCCTCACAGGTTTCTCAAGAGAGAGGACAAAGAAATTAACAAAAATGGAATTTCTGGTCAGTATTAGAGTCTTTAAAAAGTCTTTCCACACTCCAGGAAAAGAAAGAGGTCCGCTTTGTTTTTGTGTGGGTCCAGAACTGTCACCGCAATAGTCTATCCGGTCAGGGACATTCTATAGCACTGAGCATCCAAAACATAGGGTATTCTCAGTCCCCCATGTCCTTTAAATGGATAGCAGAACAGTTTATGGTAATTACAGTCCCTTTCCCACTTTTCCACAAAGTGATTTTAAGCTCTGCGCCGATCACGGCTCCGCCCCCCTTTCTCCTCTGCAGCCATGTTCAGTTCCAGCCAGCCTGACTTACTTGTTTTTTCTTTTAACTCCATGATGAGCAGTTTCTGTTGAAAGAAAACTTTTCTCCTTCGATGTTGTCTGTTGTTTAAAAGCTTCTTCGGTTTGAAACAGTTAAAAATCGGTTTCTCCAGGCCCACAGGGGACCCGGTGAAGTGGGGGAGGGGGAAACCCCTCCCGACTCTCGGGAACCTACCCGGCACTTGGCACCAGCTTCCCGAGTGCTCTTTGGCTGCTTGCAGCTTTTCTGGGGGGAGAGGGGAGTGTCCCGATGCATGCCGGGGACCCCTTATCCTGGCATTTGGGGGAGGGGTGCCCAGCCCCCGGCCCTCCAGGCCGGGGCCGGAGCGGTTCCCCTTCCCCGCGCCCCGTCCGTCCCAGGCGCAGCCGCTGGATCAAAGAGGCTTCTTCCGGGCTTCTTGCCAGTTTAAATATACAATCGCAGAAGCGCTTATTGGACTAAAAAGCTGCCAATTAATTTTCAGCTCCAACCCACGACAATTCCATTAGTGGTTTAGTTGTAAAGCCTAAGAATAAATACTACTGACTTACAAGACTGTCATAAATTCACTCCTAGCAAGGTGATAAGGACTCCAGCTCTGATCCATCAAAACATTTTTGGAAAATGCTTAATTTTAAGTGCATGAGTGCTACCACTGCTGTCAGCATTTTGCTGGATCATAGCCACAGGGCTCAGCATTTTGCTGTAAAATTCTCATTATTGAGTACATTTATCAGACTAGCTTCCACCACACCAAGGAGTGCCTTTCCTATCTTTAGTAACCTAATATCTGATTCGCATTTAAGCAAAAACTTCCTTTTAAAAACCACATGCCATTAAGAACAAAACAAAGCCAAACCACAGCTACTGAATAAAAGGTAAAATGTGCATTCCTGCTCTTTATCATCTCACTTTTTTAATTCCTAAACTGGCTCCTTTCTTCATACAAGACTTGCTGCGTCCTTTTTCCAGCTGTTATCAAACTCTAAACCCAGCAAATTCATGGACCATTTTTAAACTGTGTGGGAAATTTCCTTCTCTGCCAAGCCTGCCACTCTGTATGATACAGCAATCAGTCTTACTGATGAATTCCAACATTAAAGCCAAATTACTAAACACTCTAGTGAAATCAGGGCCAGTAAATTAATTCCTTATGTTTACACTTGAAGAACAGCTTCTGAAGAGTTGCGTCAGGTCAGAGTGAAGAACAGGCAACGTCCTTAACTCCCACTGTAGCTTGTTTTGGATTTCTTGTGGTATTTGGTCCCTCCGAATACCACCACTGTTCTTATCTCACCTCTCATTCAGAAATGGGAGAAAGGCATGAGCCCACCACTTGTCAAAGGACCCTGAGCAGGTCATAGCTTTGCAGAACCACAATCCAGACCCTTTCCATAAGTGAGTTCCCCAATGAAGACCAGAAGGCTGGAAATAAAATTCTTAAAAACTAATAAAAATATATCAAACAGGTAATACTAGATCAAACCCCTAGATTAAACCCCTAGTAAAACCTCAAAATTACTAGAACTGAAATGGAAAGGTTTATGTACCTGTGATTATATAAACCCCTTGGTTTTAGACTGACAGTGGCTTTTCTGGATCAGAGCAAATGCTGCCCAGGCTCCTACTGTTTTTTAGGGAAAATGGCATACTAGTAGAGAGAAAATCTAACAGATCTCATCCTTGCTGTCAACTCAGACATCCTGCCCAGTTTTTTGGCACTTAAGTATGACCATGGCCACTGTTAGCCCTAAAATCTCAGGTTCCAAGCATTGAGATGAAGATGACTACGGAAGTCAGCACAAATCAAAGATTTACTACAGGTGCTTGGGCAAACATCTCTTGATACTATCAAGGTAAACTTGTGTACCTTCAACTTCCTAAAGGGTAACCTTTGCAGTGTGAAACATGGGAGTTTCAATGCCCCTTTGGAAGGAGGGAAGAAGATGCAGCTTCTCAGAATCATAAAATGGTCTGAGTTGGAAGAGACCTTAAAGATAATCCAGTTCCAAACCTGATACCATGGGCAGGGACACCTTCCACTAGAGCCTCATCCAGCCTGGCCTTGAACACTTCCAGGAAGGTCACAATCACAACTTCTCTGGGCAGCCTATGCCAGCAACTCAACACCCTAATTGTAAAAAACTTTTTCCTTACATCTAGTCTGAATCTACCCTCTTGTAGTCTAAAGCCATTCCCCATGTCCTATCCTTACAGGCCCTTGCAAAAGACCCTCTCCAGCTTTCTTGTAGGCCTGCTTTGGGCACTGGATGGTGCTGTAAGGTCTCCCCAGAGGTCTTCTCTCGCTGGCTCTGATATCAAACTGGTAGGAATGCGATGAACCAAATTTCTTCTCCCCTTCAGGTCAGTGGAATGTGACCTCCCTGTCCACCCTCCCACACAAACTGTCACGCCATGCCTTGTTTCCCCTGCTGCTCACTCACAGTTCTCCCTGGGGATGCTCTTTTTGGCAGTGGGTACTCCTGGCCCCACGCACTCACCAGCCACTCTTGTACAAGCTGTGGGCTTGTGGTGGGTCTTGGCAATCCTCGGGGGTGTCCCTGGCTCAGTAAACCCTCCTGTACATCTTGATGCCCTGCTCTGCTATGGAATGCACCTTCTTGGGGCTGTTTGCTTCCGCAAGTCCTCAACCCATGGCTTCCCAGTAGGCAAAGTGATTTATCAGGTCCTTGAGGAGAAGGAGAAAGCACTTGAGGGAGGCTCCATATCATGCCCCATTTTGAATGTCAGGAAAAGCACAGTGCATTTTCAGGGAATCCAAGAGGGAACTGGAGAAAACCCACAAGTTAAGAAAGCTGCGAACAGAAACTGTTCTGTCCTGGGGAAAAGGAGACTAAAAGAGAACATGAGTCTTCAAATAAGTAAAACGATGCTGTCTCTGGAGCAAGACGAGCACAGTATTAAATTTAGGAACAGCTTTCTAAGGACAAAAATAATGAATCACTGAAAAAAAAATCACCCAGTAAACCTGTGGCATTTCTGTGTGTGGAGGTTTTAAAGCAGGTTAGATGAGCACATCCCGAGATCCTTCCAGACACAAGGCTCTATACAGACACCTGGCTATCACACGGTAAGTGATAAAAATTAAAAGGATCTTGAAAGGCAGAGATCCAAGAGACATATATTTAGTGCCATTTACCAACTGGCATGTTCGTGCCAGGAGATGTTATGGGAAAATCTAAATTGTTGAAAGTGGCTAGTCACACAAAAGTATGGCACTGGGATAAAAGCATCAGACCAGAGGGAACAATATTCTGCTTTCCGGCTCTGCCAGAGACTCCTAGCATGACCATGGGCAAGTCATGTCATCTTTCTATGCTGTTATTTGTGCAATGAAGATAACAGTAATTCCTTTTTCTGCATAGACTTGAGGGGCAGGAACTAACTATTCAGACGCTGCCAGCACAATCTTTGCTTTGGCCCATGGGTACTGCTGTAAGGCAAATAAAAGAAGGAATACCTGCAAGCATTACTCCTGACAGCTGGCTTCTTCTTTTTAAATCACAAGCACCTTGGTGATATCACAGTGAGCTCAAACATGGAACAAAAACTCTTATGTGAATGACAAAAAGGAAAATTACAGGGAAATTTCGTGGCAAAGGCTTGTTTTCATAATTTAATAACTCTGTCCAACTTCTGCTTCCAAGTAGAAGCACTAGTTCTGTGCTTAAAGACAAGCACTGTGCAAAATTGCTTTGCTGAGGCACAACTGCAGAGATCACGACCGAGAAACACAAGCTCAGGATGAACATCAAACTTTTGAATGGGATAAATGCAGCTGCATATGAAAGCATGCCTTTTGACTCTCCCACCCTGCAGAGAGATCATTTTTCTGCAGGAAGCAAATATAGACTCTTCTGACAAAATATGGCAGGCTTTTTCAGTCCAGCTCTGAAGGTGTCGAAAAGGATTTAGAGACCAACTCAAGAATATGCCAGAACATTTCTAACATAAAAACCCAATTCACGGACTGTAGGGACTCTCTAGTCCAATTTTTCCCCTTATTGCTGACAGGATATGTCCTAAGCCCTTGTCTACTTAACGTGATCATCACAGGCTCTGGAGGTCAGGGCAATGCTATGGTACCAGGAGAAAAGCCTGAACATCTGAGGGTGGGATTGCCATCTAGAAGCTAAATGGTTCCAGCAGAGATTTCAGCTGTTTCAAATGGTTGCTGCACATGCGATGCATAAATGGACATGTCTTTAGCTCTTCCTCTTGTAACGGGTTGGGTTTAATGCACAAGCTGAAAACACCAGCAGCAGCCAGGATTCAGTTCGCTAATTTGTGTTTGTGAGATATAAATATATAAATTAGGAGAAATGACAAAACAGGCTTAAAAACTTCTATAAAATATAAAGATAGTTTATTGTTACTAAGATTAAAAGAAAAAAACCCAGAAAAATTAAGAGAATAAGAAATAAACATTCCCCTCCTTTTCCAGTATTTCCCCCTGCACTCAGCTTGCATCAAGGATAACAATGATGGAATTCGGTTCAGTATTAGGGTACTTAACAAAGTTTTTCAAACTTAGGGGAAAGAAAGAGGTCTTCTCTTTGCTCTACCGTGGTTTTTAAACGGCTACTTGCAAAAGTCTTGCCCGCCCAGAGAAAAACAGTCTATTGCAATGAAAACATATTCATCTCTCCTCTCCCATGGTAATCTTACAGTCTTT
>VZRO01000978.1:23806-81502 GCA_013397915.1 Daphoenositta chrysoptera | reverse complement strand
GGGGGGCGGCCCGGCTCCTTAGAAGCCGGCCCGGAGCCATTCTCCCCCCCCACCTCCTCCTCCTGCCGATGGAATGCCAGAGAGCCCAGCCTTTCGCGCCCTTCAAGTTTAAATATGCAAAATCGCAGAAGCGTAATTGGACTAAAAAGCTGTCAATTAATTTCAGCTCCAATCCATGACACTCTTCATCAGAACTGTGGTCAAACAGGTTGCTTTCTGCAACATGATGCTCATCCCAATCTACACTGGTTGGTGGCTGCTCCTCCCACGACAGTATTTTTCACTGCTTTGTGGGTATGACTGATCAAAACTCAGGCAGGATATATGCATGTGGGATAGCAGAATGGGCATTTTCTGCCTTTTTGGCTTTCATTTCTAATAGTGCCATTTTCTGAAGCATCAGGGGAAAAAGAATGTGCCACAAATTCACATTTTAGATCCATCCACCTCCTGGCTGTGAAACAAAAGCTTCACTACTCCTAGGTATTGCTAGGAAGAGGCTTATAGGAAGCAGGCAACTTACTGCTTCAGAGGAAGTATTTGTGCAGCTCTACTCTCTAATGTATCTTGAGGCTTTGGTGACATCGTCTCATTTAGTTTTACCATGGTATTATAGAAAGATGGAGGAAAGACAAGGTTCACTGCATTCAGATTCCTCTCTTGGTTCACAACCACTGTAACAGGATTACAGATTTGGTTTTGGCAAGTTCTCCTTATACTGATCACTTGCTTCCCCTCAGCTTTGTGACTGTTAGAAGAGGGCATTTCAACATCAGGAACTGTGGGTTCTTCCTTCTGAGGAGCTTCTTGGCTCTTTTCTCCAACTTGGACCAGGGAATGACTTGGATAGACCTAAGGAAGTGCCCCAATCCTTCCAACTCTCTCTTTTTCATCTTTATTCAGTGTGTGGACTATACCACCAAAAACTTTACTGAGGAATTAAAATAGATATATGTATGTCTTCATATGCAACACATAAAACACTTCCCTGTTTGGTATCACCCTGCACATTTGTGACTCTCCTTTGACCAACCTTCATGCTGCAAGTGCTCATTGCATCTAGTGGCAATTGTGCCAAGGAATTGTGCCTTGAAGACGCCTGAAAGTATCCAAACAGCAGATGACAGGATGGGGTGGCTACTAGAGCTCACTGCACAAATACCAGCTGCTCACAGGCATTTGCCTGTATCCTTCACAAGTCTGTGACGACATTAGCTCCCACTGCTCTTGGAAAAAAGCAGCTTACAGCACCACTGAGAACTACCCACCCAGTACAGATGGGAGTTCATGAAGGTTTTCCTTCAGAGGATGCCTTGAGTCATCCACAGGGGTATAATCTCAAGATCAGATGTGTACAACAGTTTGCATAGGTCCAGGGCTCAGGCTGCTTAGACTGAAGAGACAGAAATCAAACCATATGGGTTCTCCACTATTCTGTTCCCCAGGTTATTGCCTAATTGCATAACTCTCTCCCTAAATGTTCCCTGCGTAAATGGGAGGCAATAACAGTAACTGGCATTAAAAACGTGAATGATGAATGCTATGCATCAGGCAGGACGATTAAATAACTGTGTGTAGATTCTGGGGCATATCAGGTTCTCTGCCTTCTGACATGATAATTGATCATTCCTAATCTATAACAGAAACAAAACAGAGATTACCTCCTCTCAAATAATTCAGCTTCTATTCTTCTTTGTTCATTCCCCCTGCCCTCCTTCACACAAGGGGAAGGCCCATTAACTAGCTCTAACTGTATTTAATTCAGTGGTATTGGATCCTAGCAATGCACGTAATTGATCCTGTTTCACAGGACTGCCTTCCAAGGAGCAGCAAAGGTGAAGCATTCACATTATCAAGGTCACTGCAGAGAATACAAGAATAACAAAGACTTGGATTTGCATCAGGATTCAATTAGAGTGAAGTATACAAATGTTGCTAGACTGCCCCCCCAAAATGAGAAGTACTCTAAGAGAGCTATACACAGCTAAGCAGAACTAATAAAAAGAACAACATTTAAAATTGTTTAGTTAAAACCCTGTACAAATACCATGGACTCAACAAGAATGTGTTTTACGTTCATTTAACTTGAATTTGTAAATTTATAGGCAGCAGGTAAAGCAAGATAATTTTAAATCAATACACCTAGATCTTAAGGCCAAAAGAGACAATTTAGCACTCCCACAAAACATCACTGACTTTTCATCTTCCTTTAAATCAATAACAATTCACTTCTGAGGGCAGATTACTAAACTTCACCACACAGTGACTTGCTGCCTGTCATGCCACTTGGTTAAAAACCAGAACATTTTAAGAGATAACTGAACTTTGTTCTAAAAATTAGTACTGAAGAAAAAAACGTATTAAAAAAAAATCAATACAACAGTTACTGAGAGCATGAAAAACAAAACAGGAAAGGACACTTTTAAATATACATCTACACATGCACACTTCTATGAACCACCCAGAAAAAAAGCCAGGAAAAGCCTTAAGTAAGGATGTATGCTTCAAGTATACTTTTAAAAGTTGAATGTCCCTTGAAGACTGTCAGAAAATTTCCAAGGAATTTGGCAACATTTATCAGTTCACAAAAATTACAAAACCAGCATGATTTTAAAAGGCCTGCAGATACTGAACTATCACATCCGATCAGTGGGAACTGCCCACATGCATTTTTATGCTGTATAGCACTGCAGTGTACAGAATTCACCTCTGTGGATTACCCTCTTGTGGGCCTGTTTCTATCAGTGAAGAATGCATCTGAGGAAAGGAATAAATTTTGCCTAGTGTTATCATCCACTTGAACTATCACATAGCTAAGAAAACAGAAAAAAAAAAAATCCATCCAGTCATTCAACTGCCAAGCAACTGCTTTCAGAGACATACTACTTCATGTGGTATTCAGTCACTCCATTTACTGTACTCCAACCAAAATTCCTCATGCCATTAATGCCTGTCTAACTTCTTGTGCATCACTCTGATAAGAACTTCATATCATTTACTTCCTTCTGCTGCTAAATGAAAGGAATGCTGACCACACAGGCACATCTTACCTGGTTTCTCAAGAAAGACATTGCTATCATCCTTGCATGGTTTCCAGTGGCTGCTTAGTTTTGCATCTGCTGCATAAATATGGACCACAGGTTCCCTCTGGATCACCAGGATGCTGCTCATTTTAAAGCTGCTTGAGCTAGCTGTGTTCTCTTTTGTTTATTCTAAGACTATGGCCTTTGAAGCCTGGATGCAACATTTAAAAGGCCCAGTAAATGCCATATCCTCTCTCAACTATGAATCTTGTCGAACACAGCAGTTTATTTTGATCTCAATAAATTAATTCTTGAGATCATCTTTTTACTATGACCCAGGATGGCGACTATTATAAAGCTCTGGGAACTCAAAAAACATCTCAGTCAGTGATAAATCTGGTGTTCTCTGCTTCATCTTTTCTTCAGTAAGGCATGTCAAATCATATACTACAACTATATACTGAATGACCCGGGCAAAAGGATTTTCAGAATGTGGGGAAAACACTGCATTGATAAAATAACAAGAATCAAAATGATGGTGCTTCCATGCACAAGATAATCTTGCTTCCTCAACACCCTGGGGAAAAAAATTATGTTTAGAGCCAAAATTTCTAGAGCCCAAACAGAAATACAAAGAGCAGCTGGGAAGACATCCAGAGAAAAAAGTGTGATGGTCAAACCTACCTGAGACATCAGGCCCTTCCTTGCATTTGTCTGCATGAGAGGCTACTCACCCACTTAATCAAAAGTAGCTTCCATACAAGTAAGACAAGAATTTGATCCACTATGGGAAGGCAAAACATAACATACCCCTCCAGGTACTGAATTAGCCAAAGCAATGAATGAGACCACTTGGACCCACGGTCAGCTGGAGGTTAACACAGAGAAAATCTGCCCTTCCATTTTGGAAGAGATTCTATTTATGGTCTCATACTCCAGTCCTTCATCAGGAAGGACTCGGAGGTACACCAGGATTCAATCTCTAACCCTGTATTCCTGTGTAGAGCTCTAAAAAGCAGTCAAGAGACATGGGGAATAAGGGAAGGACACAAATAAGTTACCTTTATGTCTCCACCTTGACTCCAGTGAAGTGTAGTGCCACAAGACCCTGGTGGCTTTTGGTCTCTTCCTGGCCCTGCTTATGAACTGTTGGGTGATCTTGGGAAAAATCACTTCACTGTCTTTTGCAGCCTATAAATGCAAGTGCAGGAGGGACACTCCCGCTGCTCACAAAGCACTGAGGTTCGCAGTTAAAAGCTTCTACTGCAGAACGTACAACCTCATCTTTTGTGGCAGCCTTAGGCCTGTGGCTGAAACAATCTCTTCCCTGAGATCTTATTTGTCCACCCCTTCCCAAACACATTGAATTAAAAAGCCCTAAGTTAAGAGTTTCTAGCTATGATCTTTTACTGAAAATCATTTTTCCTTGGCAAGTTGTTACCATCTTATTCCTAGACACAACTTCCAGACTTGCTTATTTCTGCAACATGCTGCTTCTACCTATACTTTCTTCAATGGGCTGACAAGGGAACATGTTTAATTCCCAACAACAACTTTTTTCATTTAAGGTGGCAGAGCCCCGTGCCTGTGACGTGTGTCTCTGGTTACTTCACAGGCCTTTTCTCAGAGGCTCCCAAGAGTCAAGGTATCTCTCGTCCAATGCTGGCATGCAGAAATACCCTGCACAACAGAGCACAAATGGAACACTACTCCCTCCTGGACCTGACCACTTTATTTTTTAAAAAAATGTTTGTAAATAAAACAGGCAGAGGTGAATATTGCAGCCAGCAACAAGTAAACCTCTGGAAATGCACAAATACCAGGAACTCAATATTATTGCTGCAGGACTATGGAAACCATCTGGGCCTCTCCAAGTGCACTCCTACCACCTGATGTTACAAATGCTTGGATGATGGGAGCATCTCTGACAGGCTCTTAAGACTCCTAAACTAGATAATCTACATATAGCATACAGCAAAACTACAGATACTTCTTAATGGTCTGAAGTGCCAACTTCCATGATAAATATATGTATCCTGTGTGCAATTATGCTTGTTTCTTAACAGCATTAAGATGGCTGCAAGATACTAATTACCAAATAAGAATTTGGCAATTATACTCCATCGTACCCTTCTCCTGACATAGCTACTTTTACATAAGCAAGGATTTGTTCTCAACATCACCAAAGAAAGAGTCTTCTCCTCTGTTTTGTTCTAGCTTATCAAGTGTGATCATGGAATTAAAGAAAAGAATTTCCATTTGCTGAAGTACTGCCACTGCTTCCCTGAAGCCATTTCACTGCTGTTTAAGATATCAGGGGGAGGAACAATGCTACCTGAAACAAAAGCAATCTCACTAGCTAATTCCTCCTGTTCTCCAGACAAAATTTCAGTGTTTGTCACGAACTGTTTGCAGACTTCCCTTTACTTTAATTACCAATACCACGAGATCCAAAGTATTGCCTGCTTATTTAATGCTGATGTTGTTAGACAAAACCTCTTACCTGCATCATCTGTGGAGATACTGGCAAACAGCTTACACCGTGAGTAAAGGGTACAGAGAAGCTTCTTTCTGAGGCATGTGAGAGGGATGTAATGAGAGAATTGTACCAAAGCCACTCAGACATGGAGGCACTGTCCTTGCAGTGAAGTCAATGGCAAAGTCCTTGGTTGACTACAGTGAAAAGGGAATTAAGCCAGTGCTGATACATCTCCCCTTTCAGCGTTACCTCCTGACATAAAAATAAATGGACATCATGGTCATCTGCATAAGAAGCTGTTTAGGTGAGATTATAGCAAGGATAATTCAAACCAGTCCAAAACATTCTATGATACTAAACGTGAGAATCCGCAACAAGGTGAAAGGATGTGCTGATGACAGCAATATTTTTCCACTATTCATGCAATATGGAGACAAATATTGTGATCTGTCTCTGTTGCCTTTACTGGAGTGCTGTTTTATGACACAGTTAATGAATTAGCAAAAAGAAAAAAAAGTAACAGCCTTGTATTGCAGCAATTGCAAATGATCTTTGCCTTCCGTCTTGGGAGAGGAGTAACAGAGGCCTGTGTTTGACCCCTTTATGATCATATTGCTTGTGACAGCAGGGTGGTGGAAGGGAACTTGGAGTTATCACCTAAAAATATAAGTGTGCAAATGATGCCATGATGTACAACTACCTTGTTTACCATAATCGTTAGCCACAGATTTATCACTGTGCTCTTAACACATGCTGTACATCTTTTCTTTCATCTTCTCACCCCCACTTTCCCTTCTAATAGGAACTCACTCCATGAAACGTAATTAAAGCTCTCATAAATACTGCCAGCAAGTGCACCCTTTTTCATGCAAGTAACTACTAACATCTTGGAGGAGACCTCATCAACCTCTGATGGAATATACACTAACACATCTTCTCACACAACCCACCCAGGATGGGCAAGTCAATCTGTCCTGGGTTGCAGTGTATTCTATCACCATCTACATGAACTGTTGAAACCAGGTGGGTGGTGTTGCTTGCCTCTTCCCTCCGGACTATCTTATGTTAATGAGTTTTGCCACATGATTCATAGATGACCCATTCATGACCACATGACTGACAAAATTACATCATCCCATTGTGAGATGCTCCGCCCAGAGGGAGGAACCAAGCATTCCATCCTGGATATAAGGTGAGATTGCAAACACCACAAGGAGCCCTGTCTACTGGCTTCCCAGAGGACAAGAGCTACCACTGGACCTTCAGCTAGAGACCAGATCTTCCACAGAATCATTGCTTCAACTGAGCTACTTCGTTTGGACTGCTACCACCACCTTAACAGGGTGTCAGGTTGTATCTGACTTTGTCAGTGCTTTTCCTTGTATTATTTCACTTATTTTTAATTTTTCCTATCGAATTGTATTCTGACTTGCGATCTCCCACTGGTTTGTTTTCAAACCAAGACACAATCTTTCCACCTTCCATATAATTAAACTCATACACATTAGGTATTTTTCCTTCACCACTCCCTCCCCTTCTCTGACACATGTATTACCCTGTCATCAACTGCTTTCCTTTCATCTGATTTATTCTGTTTCTAATCACTGAGTAAAATCCAGTACTTTTAAGAAGACCTGGAGCAGTCCTAGGCATCAGCTTGGCACCAGGTTTCTTATATTAAAAGACAGCACTTTCAACTCTCCTTTAAGAGGGATTATTTCCTGCAATCTAAAAAATTTATTCATGCCTGGGAGTGAAAAAAAATACCCTTTTCCATTCACAGTATACCCTTTTCCATTCACAGTAAATGACTGTGACACTAACGATGAAATTCAATGGTACTTCAAAGATTCCTATGGGCCCTAAAGGTTGTGCAAGGCAGCCTGGGGACTGAATAAAGCCCAGTTAACCCAACAGGTGGCTTCATTTGCTCTGTGAAAAATAGCTGCTGCTTCTCCTGGAGAGGAAAATACTCCTAGACTCAGCCAAACAGCAACTGTAAAACTGACTTGTGGCATCTCTAAAGTTTTCAAGTACCCTCATGGCAAAGGGAGAAGGCGGCTACTGTGCATGCCAAAGCACTCCTCCTGCTAGGGCAAAGTGCACAGAACTTCTCTGGTCCAATGGTTTACAAGCCATGTGCATGCCTCGTCCCCAGAATCATTACTTCTGTGAGGCAGAGTAGTTGGAGCTGTAGGCAGGGAGGCAGGAGATCTGATAGTCCCATACATCAGATATTTGGATATTCTTCCATCCAATCCCTGGCACAACCCCTTGGGGCTCAGCCATGGGGACCAAGGAGCAGAGGGCTGTGTGACCCCAGAGTCTGACACAACCTTGTGCAGTGATGCCTCTGGCTGGAAGGCAGCCACCTTACCAGCCCCTGGCAGATGGGCTCGTGATCCAGGTTAAAAAGTTAAAGAGAGTCAGAGAAACCGTGAGGAGCCCCTGAAATCTTTGCTAAAACGCTCAAGTGGATAAGCGAAGTGTCAGTGTTTTTAGCAGTTTATTACTGCTATCGCTTGATTTTGTTAAGTGCTTTTTTTGGACCCTCATCAGTGAACAGTTGCCAAGACACTCTAAATACTATTACTGCCCGGGGCCAAATAAAACTCAACTGTATTTACTGAACAGGTAGCAATTGCTCTCTTGCTAGATATGAAATCAAAACAATCAGGATTTTAGTTACATTTAATTGCCTGGGCACTGGAATTTGTAACAGCTTGGAATGGACACTGTCATATTATTACCGGCTCCCTCTTGAGCAGACAAAGCACAGTTCACCAACCAGATGTATTGAAGGCAACACCTTGCACTCAGCTGGACTTGGATCAAATATTTTCTTTCCTGACATAAGGTGCAAAGAGGAAAGGAGGAAATTTTCACTATTGCAAGCAATTAAGATTGGGAGCAAATGGGCCCCATGCCACACTTTCCCCCAAGCTATTCAGCACGTCAGCTCACTAAATGCTTTGGATAAATACACTGTTGATTGACATTTCTATCTTTAATGCTGCAGTGAAACTGAAACCGCAATAGTACTGAAACCAATTCAGAAAAAGCAACCCCAAACCCAATAGCCCATCTCCAGTGGACTCTGGCCAGCCTCTCTTTTCTGCTCTTAAGTTCATTTGGCAAACAGGTTTGGAAACATTTCCAATGCATCTTATGTCTCCAGCCCAATGGGAAAGGTTCAGCGGGGGCAGAGGAGCAGCAAGATAAGTCCTAGCCCTGGTGTATGTCCTCTAGCCCATCACACCACACCTCCGTGCCTCAGTTTCCCCATAGTGAACCAGATGCCTGAAAAACCTCCCTGATGAAGGCAATGTATAAAGTTTTAGGCATCAAAATAGCAATTTACCCCTTCCAATGATGCTGTGTCCATCAGGTCTGCATACAGGAAAGCTGAGCCAACTTGCATTTATTTGCATAATGACCACATATTTAACTTTCCAATTTTGTCCTAAATGAAGAACTGTACACTGTACAAACTGAATTTAAAATAGCAGTTTTCATTCAATGATCAGTATCAGAAGATACGGGAAGAGTGCGAGGCCACAAGAGATGCACAATTGTTATTAGAACACAAATAATATTATCAACTGACTACTTTAGGGGGATTTGTTTTGTTTTATATAGATGTTCTGCAGGGGTTGCAAATAGCACTCAAAGCCCTCAGGGCTATTCGACTCTGGCAGAAGTCCCCTTGAAGCTTCAGCCAACATGTAGCAGAGGGTTTGGTGAAACACCTCTGCGGAAAGCACTGGGCATTTTGTCCTTCATGCACACCAAGCTTTGCTAGTTGCCTTTCAGCAGTTTTTGAAAAGGTGGAGATGGGTCTGTGCCCTCATGTGCATCCTTGCCCAGTCATCCTCCAGTTCCTTTCCATCTCCTTGCACGGGCCGAGTTGCACCTGGACAGAGTGATGTACAATAAATTAAATAACCCAGTCATTTCTGCAGTCATAGTCTTCCAGTTTACTGAACTGGGAGAGAGCACCTCTCTTTGGAAACTGTCCTTGCATGGCCAGGTGTTTAAAGGCTCAGACCATGTCTCCAGCAAGGTCAGCAAACAACTTCATGCTCTTGGTGCCGCTCCTCAGGAGAACAAGGCAGAAACATGGAGCTTCGTGGCTTAATAATCCAAGGCAGGAACCCATTGTGGGGAAGGCAGAGCTCTGGAGATGACAGAATAATGGTGCAGTGCAGATCAGTCCCCCGTAATAAGCCACACTAATGCTGAACTGTGTGGAAGGCAACTCAGGAAATAGAATAATTAATAATCTACTTGGTTGAGTAGCACTTTCTTTCCTTGGATTGAGGCAGACTGCAGTAAGTTGGAAAGAAGCTATGAAGAAATGGTACACAGGGTCCCACAAACCCTTGCAAAGTGAAGGAAGGAGGGGCAAGCCCAGTTTTCTGCTTTTACCTGATTCAACTTTGCTTCCTTTCACCTCGTGTAGGGGCAGAGAGCAAAGATGCACAAGTTTTGCACAGCAGGATGCAGAAGCATGGTGGGCAATCGTGCTGTGTATTCCTGGAAAGGCAGTAAGCAGTGCTAGTGCCCTTCACTGGCATTTTCCACCTAATTCTCCAAATTTGCTTTTGAGGCATTGTTGTCTCTCCCTGCAGAGCCCAGGGGCCACATGCAAAAGGCCCCTTGTACCACTTGGCACACCCACCACCCCTGGCCAAAACCCACAGGCAGGTTTTGTCAAATGCATAAGAGAATTTGCAAATTTTTCCATCCATTTCCACAGAGCAGTGCTCTCTCCAAGGCTTGCCAAAGCATGTAGAGGATCAGTCCAGCGTGGTTGGCCCCTCTGCACAAAGAGCAATGACTCGCCCCAGTTTGCTGCATTGCAGCAGAAAAGCCCTCAACACAGCACCAGCACAGCCACTGGGTGCTCTGCATCGATTTGCACAGGGCCTTTTGATCAGAGCCTGCATTCCTAGAAATTATCAAGCCTGAAGAAACAGGAAAATAAATAAATAATAATGCTTTCCTTCTGGTGATTTCTATTGTACTGATCTAGCCACAAATCCCATTAGTTACTTGCTTTGATCAGGACTGTACCTCCAGGACCCGGAGAAGCAGAAAGCATTCCATCACACTGGCAAAAGAGCATATCTGAAGTGTGTTTTAATTAAAACCTTCCAGCTCTTGAGCTTTTTGTAGTATTTGCGTGTAGCTGAACTTTGGCCCAGCTGCTGTAGAAGAAATATGGTTTATTGCTGGGTTGTCTGTCACCTTGACACTACTCTTCAGATAGTGCTCTCCCCTCCCTGCTGTGCATCCCTATGTCATCCCATCCTGTCCGTCCTTCCTCCCCCCCACCCCCCGCAGTGGGGAAAGAAGGGGCAGTAAGCTGGGAAAAAGTATGAGCCAGCCCTACTGCTCCTATTACATTAGCCCTCTGCAAGAATTACAAGTGCCAGAAGTAGCATTTTGGAAATCTTTCAAGGAATGAGCAAGAGGTTTGCTGTTGAAATCTGCTGTAATAGCAACCACAACAGAAAATGTGGAAAAACTTTCCAGGACTCACTGAAACAACTGCTCTCCAATGAGAAGCAATCCAGAGGAGAAAAGTATTTCAGACTGATACCATAAAATACTAACTGGGAAGCTGTAATTCATGCACACTGAGAGCTGGAGCTCAGTTTTAATACTGCAAAATCCTTCCTGGGATACAGAAGCCTGCAGAAGCTCAGGACCCTTGTACCACGAACCAATATGATTTCGCAAGAGCCGTTTATTGTTTACATTACACTATTTTTATACATTTCTGCAGCTGTAGCTCACACAATCGCAGATCCGACTGGATTTCTATGCTGTCTATGCTCTGCATGCACCTCTCAGAGAACCTGATTGGTTCTAGTCCAGGATGGTACCGTCCTTCTTTTTATCTACTTTCTTGCTGTTTTGTTATCCTGTCTTCCAACAGCTTCTTTCCCAATTTAGAACAGTTTACATTTCTGTAGCTTTGACGATTCTTGAGGTCTCTGATAAGGTAGCTGAATATAACTTGGCTGGGGCACTCTGACAGAATTTGAGTGCCTTACAACAGAAGCCAGCTTGCTGTGTGGGTGCAGACACCAGGCACAAGAGCAACCAAGGGGAAAAAATCTGGCCATATGAACAACTAAATACCACAAACTGCTTATGAAAGGAAGGGTCATGCTCAAGGCAAAATAAAACAGACAGAAGGAAAAAGGGACCAGAGAACAGCTGGGTGGCCTTGCAGCAGAGAAAGCCACCCTCTTCAAATGTGGGCCCAGTAGGGAGCATTTTGGCACAAGGACATAAAGAGTGGAAAGGCACCTGAACAGTCTGAGTTTTACCAAGCTCTCACAGACACCCATATAAAACATGGGTGGGTAAACTCTGTGTTCTGTGCAGCACATGTCCTGCATGTTCATACACACACAAATGCACACACGCCGCCACGCATCTACTTACACCTTCACATTGCTACAAATTTATTTTATCAGCACGATGGGTGCACGGGAAAGGAGAAATGCCCTGTGAACCTGCTAAACCCCGAGCAGTGTTTCTGTAGCTTGCTCAGTGCAACTACTGAAACGCAGATGTTCAAAACCCTCTGTTTCCTCCACTGTTAACTTTTGAGGGAGATTACTGCAAAGAGCTTACTTGGTTTGGTAAAGAACCTGCAGCCAGAGAACAAGTGGGTTGTTTATTAAATACCTACAAGTCCACTGCTATTTCTCTAACAGCACTGAAAGTATTTTTACACTCCTTTTTGGCTATTTTGGAGTCCTGGTGTCTGAGGAGTACTTTGAGAAGTATCATCTATGCAGACTGCTAAAAATATAAAACTACTTTTAATGCTAAAATCAGAGAAATAACATATCAGACAATGGAACTATCAGCTTGCAGACTGAGACTGAAGAGCTGAATGAGACTTTATTAGCAGTGAAACTCAAAAGTAACGTTCATGGGAAAAAAAAAATCTATAAATTGATGTCATCTGGGCAGTGAAACCATTTCAGATGCTTTACTTTTACTCTCTACCAAGTACTGTGCTCAGCATAATACAAAGAGAACTCCTTGGCCTTGAAGACTGTGTTTTTAGCGGATTAGAATTAGATTAGTATAAGATTACTTGGCAATCCTTTAAAAATATGCCAGAAAAATGGGAAATAAAATTTTGAACCACCTCTATCCCTCTTGTAATGTAACATGAGTAATGCCCTGCAAAACCATAAGTTTCTTAAAGCTCTGACCTCGTGAACCTCTTACTACACCTGATCACAGCATGGCCTGCTCTATGCTTTTTGGAAAATACCAGGATTTGCTACTCACACCTCTGAAAACCTAGACTCAGATTGCCCAATAGCTGCTACTTTACCCCAAGCCTGAGGCAATGTTGCTGGCAGGGATTCCAGGGGCTCTGGGATGTTACAGAGCGGTGTTAATCCTTCTGGTGGCAGCATCTCAAGCTGAGTATTTGACTGTTTTTCCCTTACACCCATCTCCATGGCACCACCTGGGTGCACTCCATGGATTCATTTTCCCCAGGTGTAACCTGGTATTTGCTTTTTGTACCTCATGCCTCAGCAGCAGCATGCTTTGAAGGAGACCAATTGCTTCACCATAAAGATGTCTGTCTCACTGCAACTGGGAGATGGTAAAACCTGCACCTTACTGCACAACACACAATGAATGTAATCAGCTGAATCTCATCATGAGATCTTCAGCATCTTTCTTTTTCCCTTTTTCAGGAGAAGGGTGGATATAGACAACTATTTCTTACTATTTTTATTTTCATCTATAAATAAGATGTTTAAATTTCATGTCAAAATTGAAAGGTCTGTCTGTAGATGCAGGAAAATGCTATTTATTTCATCTTTTAATATCCTTATATATCAGCCACGGGGTTGTCTCACATACTTCCAGAATAAAAATGACTTCTAACAAAAAGTCATATTGTAGTTTTTTCATATTCCAAAAACTTGTCTCAATATTCAAGCATGTATTTCTAATATGTGGAGTATAACAAAAAGACTTATAAAAAACAATGAAAAAATAGCAATTACCAATTGGGAAGTTATAAATAAAACTGTAAAATATTAATCTGATCCACAATTCATTTGGTAGCAGACACCCAGCCATCTGGGCTGGGGTGAACTCACAACTCTGAAACAGGATGCTGGATGAAGATTTTGCATTCAGTATAAATGCAGCCATCACCAAAAACCAACCAAAAAAAATCCAAACAATAAACCTTTTGTACAACACTGGCTTTCATGTTTTATTTTGCCAGTGTGTTTGCTTTTTACAACCTGTGATTGCATGCTCTGATTGCATGTGACCATGCTTAAAAAATATACCAAAATACTTCTTAAAGCTGATTACCAGCATATGCATGGAACTTCACAAATGAAATTATTCTCTTTCTGGCTGAACCTTCACTGGCAGCTCAATACTAATTTTCACATCTCCCTGGACATGAAGGGTGTTTAGAGGCAGCAGAAAGATCCTGCTGCAAGGCAGTGCAGGGTGCACTCAGCTTTAAATAAACACTATAGTCTTTGAGGCAGTACAGTTTACCTGTGCATATTAAAATACCCCTGTATTCACCCATCCTGGTATGAAAGATATTCTTTGCTTTTAAGAGTACATTGTTTTAGGTTAGATGCTGCAATACCTGGGTTAACACACTGGAAGCCAGTGCTGCATCTCTAAATGGCAGTGCTTTCCACAGAGATGGACAATTACAAACTTTAAAACCTCTGTTTATGCCACTAATAGCTCGTCTCTGGCCAGTGTGAATCTAAAGCAGAGTCTGAAATACCAGACACAGCAAATTCATAAAGGCTTGCCTGCAGCCGTTAGAATTTTCTCAGAGTTCATAAAGTGATTAGACAAATTCATGCGAGAAAAATCCATTAAGGGCTATAAAGCACAAAGAGGTGTTCCCCAGAGGCTGGAGAGCACTCCAAGTAGCACCGGTACATGTCTGCCTCGTGCTCTTACCCGTTCCATGGTAATTCTATGGTATTCTATGGTATCCACTAGTGACTACTGCTGGATAGGTGATGCAGCCCAATGGATCAAGAACCGTTACAATGGATGTTTAAAGGCAAGCCCTGTGTAACACGTTGGTTGTGGAAAGGCAGTTTTCCAGAAGTAAGCCTCTGCTTAAGCTTTTGCAGGCCCTAGGGCAGCAGTTCTGGCTGAAAAGTAGAGCTGCAACACTGGTCTTAATTCTTGTGTGAGATGATGGAACATGCTGCCTCTACTGGAGTAGCCTCTTGGAAATTTTTTGGTGTTCCTGAAGAAAATAAATAAACTGCTCCCTTGCCCATGCTAAACCAAACAAATCTGTGAAGACTTTAATCAGACACTGAATGTTATAGGACTTGAACCCATCTGTGCCCAAAGGCAATCTCCGAAAATGTGGTTCCCATCCCTTACTGCAGTCTTCCCAGACTGTGCAGGGCTGCAGTCTCTTGGTTTCAAGAACATGCAGATGCTGATGTAAGATTGCAGCAAGCTCTACGTTGCAGGTTTCCCTTTCTGAATTGCCTTTGGCTGCTTTTCAAAGACTACACATCCTGACTGCTATGGAAAACACCTTCTCCCTTGCTCCCCTCCACTGCAGCATCCCAGCCTGCGCAACTAGAGTGAGAACCATGGTTTTCAGCACACTTCCCTGCTCCAAGAGCCTTCTAGCGGCTCCAAGCATCTAGTGGTTTTTTGGTCAAGTAACAACCTAGCCATGCCTCCCAGACAGCCCTACAGGTTGCCAGGTTCTGTCCTCCATCACCTTTGCTTAAAAAGCACTGCTGCTCCACAGGATGCAACTTGTATCTCTGGTCTGGCCTCAGGCACGCAGACTCCTTGAGGCATTAGACACATTAACTCCTCCTCTGTTAGCAAGCACATCTATATCTTTCTTCGCCTCCTTGCCCAGAAGGCTCAAAAACATCATACAGGTCACAGAAGGGGATTGAACACTGGCTTCTGACTTTCCAAACAGAAAACAGGCAGGGTGTTTATCTGAAAACACACACAGAGAAGATCTTTAAGTGCAAAGGAGTCTGTGGCATTTGGGATGCCGGCAGGAGAACTGCCCCATTCTCATACCCCCCACCTCCAGGCCAGTTCCGTGCCTGAAGTCATATCCAGCATGGGATTTGCTGACATCAAAAGCAAAGAAAATTGCTCGGGTGTTTAGGCTGGCTTAAAGTGAACACTCTTGGCAGGTTTTAAGCCTACAAAGGTTTTAAACGTTGCATCTTTCCAGTGTCCTCCTGTGATGATACAATGGGCATGCAGGCAACCATGAATCAAAACTGCTTGCTCCCTTATGGACCCATTACGAGACATGTCTCTGACCAAGACGTCATGGTAGGTGCTTTCTGTATACAGGGCAGATAAGATAAAAGACCTCAAGGGAGATGCACATCTCTGTCCAGAGCGAAAGCATACCTTAATCATCCAGCTTGGTGAAATCGCTGAGAAAAAAAAAAAGTCATGCAGTTGTCACTTGAAAAGCAAACTTCAATATTAGCAGTACACACACACTGCTCTCTGGAAACTGTTTAAATAGATGGAGGTTGCAAAAATATGAAAACTTGAGCAAAACCATGAGCGAGGGGAAGGATGGCTAACTCAATCCTATCATTGCCACTTACGAATTATTCACTGTGCTCCATCCCACTTGCAGGAGGCAACACTTTTTAACACACTGTGAGACTGGATTACAGATGGCTCCCTGCCATCTGTGCTGGGAAGCCCCTTGGACACGTATTTTGCAGCAATGCCATAGGGAAAACCCATGTATGGGTCAACTCCTGTGTCTACAAAGGGAAGAAAGTCCTCTGTCTGCCTGCTGGAGCTCTAGGGTAGTCACAATGGAGGCCAGCACCATTTTTATCTCTCATGGCTTGTGGCATTGTTCACCCTTTCTAGACACATGTTTTCCAGCAGAAAAACACCAGCAAAATCCCATAGAAACAAGAGAGGTTTGTGGATTGAAAGGGGGTTACAGGAAAACTAGTCCTGTATTTTAAGCTTAAGGCCACTACATCCTGCATGGATCAGTCCCATTCCAAGTACTGTCAGGTCCCTGAGGACTGGGGGAACAGAAGCATGCTGGGGTCACCAATGGAGATTAGCAATCAGTCTCTCCTTGTGCACAAAACTTTACTGTTCCCTCGCTGTATTTCCAAATCTGATTTCAAAAGTTTGGAGGAAAATTACATCAATCTGAAAATGCCAGACTGATTGCCAGAACCAATTCTTTTACTCGTTGTTTAAATAGGGGAGAGAAGAAAAGCAACAAATTATTTTGGAGAAACCCACTTTTTTTTCAGGAACTAATCCCTTTGAGAGTCCAGCCCAAAGGTAGTTTCTGCTGCCAAAAGCTGCCATGACCAGGAAGAGGTGGTGCACCTAAAGACTCACTGACTGCACATTCTTTGCAGTTCTGAAATGAGCATGGTCTTCTTGGGATGGACAAAAGCCAAACCAGCAAAACAGACCCTGGCGTTTCTCTTCAGGGCTGAGTTACTGAATATGTGCCAGTGGGACTCCAGCAGCCAGACCTATCCCATGGCATGCAATTTTTCAATTTCCTGCAGCCAAGAGATCTTGTAGCAGGATTTCTCCTACTGCTGCAGTTGTCCTTGTGTCACTGATTCAACTTCATTAACCAGCCTTTGTGAAAATATAATCACACCATCAGAAAATCTCTGTGAGGGAAAAGACGAGACACTAGAGCTCCACCTCTTGGAGGTAATTCCAAGGGGAAGGTGGGTGGTCTGAGACTCCCTGAAGCCCCTTGTGCCCTGCCTACTCTTACTTGAGAAAGGACTGCTGAAGGTGAGGCTTTTTAAGAGATATCCAGAATCACTGGGCATGGACCACTCCATTACTTGCCTCAAAGGACACTTTTTGGAGGCACCTTAAAAAAACAGATACTCACTTTCCATGCTTGGCAGTTAGTCTGATTTGCAAAGTCCCTCTTTCCATCTGCTTTATTTCTGGCATAGGCACACTGATGATCATCCAGGGGAGTGCTGGAAGACCACATTACTGGGAAGCCCATTTGATGCTACAGCTCCGGCAGACAGGCTTGGCTCACCTCACAAATGCATGGTGGGACCAGGCAGAGAGACAAAGAGATACAGCCACCACTGCTTTCTTTACACAGCAGTTTGATTGAACCTCCTGTTGAATCAACCATGAGAGCGTACAGATGCAATTTCACACCACACAGTGCAATATTAAACACCCATGGCTTGATCCACTAGTATCTCCCATGATTGTGGCTCCACTAAGGTAAAGAGCCAGACTTAACCAGAAGTTACACTTACCCACTTGTCCTTAGCAGGAGACACATTTGTCACAAGTTCACCATTTCCTTTAACAGACCTTCCAATACAAAGCTGCAAGTGATAACTGTGCAAGGGGGTTATTCTTGGCCTGATGCACAGAAAGGCAGCTGTGTGGATAAATCCCACTGCAGCTATGGAGAGTTTGGGGCATAAGTCACAAACCAGGACCATTTCCTCACTATCTACACTGATCAGTGAGGTATCATCTCCTCACGCACAGCTACATTTACTGAGATTTATGTGGATTTAATGCCACACATCAGGGAAAATCCAGTGGCAGCAATGAAATACCAATGCAAACCCACTAACAGGAAAATATACTTCTTCCAACAGCAGTTACTGGCAGCAGCCTTCACAACAGGAAAACAGTAAACAGCATTAGGACCATGACATCCACTGATCTGCACTGAACAGGTGCCTTCAACGGGTGTCATACTGCTGTTCTCTAATATTCCTCCAGCAGATTCCACGCCACATCTATCAGCAGCATCCCGAGCATGCCTTTATTTCCTCTCCTCAAGAAACATCTGAATGATCTGTCCAGCACTTCAACAATCCAGTTTAATGACCAGGACAGGGATCTGCACTTTCTTGCTGCTGTCTGCCAAGCCTGTGCACATACACCTGGGTAGCAGGAATGAGATGCAGCCCTGCTCCAGGTAGTGTTTTTCTGCTCCAGAGTGAGGATCTGCCAATCTGCATCCAGCTGTCACACTGAATTGCCCACTGGGTTTCCTGGCTAAACTTTGTCTCGAGAAGGCAGGGGGTGGCTCCAGTCATCTGGCAGCACAGTCCTCACAGTCTCAAATGCCACCTCTTAACAGTCCTGGAAGCGCTTCATGGTGGATAAATGCCACTGGGGAGGCCTGAATTAAATGGCAGGAAGTAAGCCAGGTAGGCAAAGGGAAAGACCCTAAAACACAAAGCATGAGGGGACAAGAGAAGGACAGTTCAGTCTCTGGGGCTTTATGGAAGTTGTGTGATGTGCCTGGTGTGTTGATGCACATGGAAGGAGATGTAATCATGTTCTTGCCTCCCATCACACCTCCAAGTGACAGGGGACAATGGCTACTCCATGCCTGTGTCCAAAGTGACAGCTCATTTCAACTACTGGACAAAGGAAGGGCAGACAGATCAGTGCCCTGGGCAAAGGAATAAACCAGTCTACATGATCTCTGTCTGTACAGTGCAAAACCAAGAATAACACAGTATGAGTGACATCTTAGCCCTACCTTGTTGGAGAAGCAGTGACAATGTACCTCACCAGCCTGAGCCCAGTCACTGTAGCATCACAGTGTAGAAGAGGGATTAAATTTCCCAAAGTCACTCAAAACAATTTTCTTAGGGTAACTGTAAAGGTAAGATGTTTCAGCCATTTTTAATCAAAATGGACTCTTAGAAATTTCCCTTTCCCAAAAGGAAAGACATCTGGGTTTTTTTCTGGTTTAGTGGATGGATACACCAACATTCAAAGAAGTGGAGGTATCTCCAAATAGCTTAATGTAAAAGGAAAAAGTCACAAAGCCTAAAAATGTGTCCTGCTGAAAGGAAACATACTGAAGACTGCAGTAATTATAACCTATGCGACATAAGCACTGCCCACCTCCCACACCCCATATTTGAAGAGGCCATAGTCCAGCCCTCCATGCTGGAGACTTCTGCCCTCTCCAAAGGGAGGTCTCCACTGGGTCTGACCGGCTCAGGTTCCCACCCCAGACATTCCCCCAGGTTGAAGATCCACTTACCTGCCTGGTTTGTGGTTACATTTACAGACACAAACTGCCGGGCTCCAGGGTTCTGGTCGGACACTCCATTCACTGCCTCAATTTCAAAGGTATAGTTTGTATGAGCAAGCAGATCCACCATCATGACAGAGGTGTTTTTCAGGCCGGTTTGCTGGGGGAGGTACCTGACATGACCTCCACACGCCTCACACAGACCTGAGTGTGAGTTGCAGTTCTTGCATGCAATATAATAAGACACATCTTTCCTTCCACCAGTATCAGCAGGGGGAATCCATTCCAGAAAGACACTAGTTTCGTTAACATTTGAGATGGCACTCCGAGGAGCAGAGGGGGGTCCTGGTTTGTAAAGTGAGAAAAACACATGGTAAAAACAGTATCATCAGTCATCCTGCTCGCTACTACTCTCTAGGCGGAAAAGAGATACCCCGTTGCTCACATGTCAGAAAGTACATGGGGACCATTTGCAACAACACCTGAAGAACTGGGAAAATAGGGATTTGTTTTGAGCACTCTCACCTCACTCAAGAGATCTGTGTTGGGATGCAGTCACTTGTGTGGGAGGACAGGACACAGGGCTGGCTCAAACCCAAGAGGAGGAGCACTGCACCCTGGGGAATTGTCTCTGGTGCTCTCCTTGCTCTTCTGCGAAGGGATTAGCAAGTCTTTGACCTGTCCAAGTCACTGTTGGCTTCTCCAGGGGCAAGATTCCCCCTTCTCACCCCTCTGCCCCTGTATCACTACCGCTAGGTCCTAAAAACCAGACACACACTGGGGTTCTCATGCTACTTAGGTACTCAACTCAGATGCCAAATCTTTCCTCTGTGTGCACTCACCTCTTCCCATCAGCCATTTGGCAGCAGTGAAACCTAAGCTGGGGTATCCAAATCACACTTTAGCGAGATGCTCGATGTAGCCCAAAGCAGATGGTGATCTGCATGGGCCACTGGAAACACGGCCATATCCTGCCACTCCATGGCAGCCCTCCTGGTCCCCGCCAGGCTGTAGCACAGCTGGTTACCCACACCGCACTGGCTTACTTTGCCAAGCCTCCCCGCTCAGGATGCCAGCATGGCACTGGCAAGGCTATCCTAGGAGGAACAGCTGCTGCAGAAGTACCAGAGCACCTGCTGAAAGTGAGCTGTTTCTCTTCATCCTGGTGGGAGAGGCCATGGCTGGGCAAGCAAAGCCCACCCGGAGGCACCTTCAAGACTGCTTCCTCACAGAAGGTGCTGCAAGGTTTTGGTTTTTAACAGGCTTGCGTTGCAGACGAAGGGCAAGCTGCAGATACACCCTGAAGACAATGTGAAAGAAGCAGGAGTCTCATGCAAGATATCCATGTGTTAAGTACTCAGGGAATACTAATGAATGAGGAAGAAAGAGGAAATTTATCAAAGCAAGCCAGGATGGATTTTAGTCACAGCACCACAAGAAACCATACAGCAAAGGCTGGGACTTTTCCGAGGGAAGGTAACACAACACACTCCCCTTCAGTTTGAATGAAGTTGTCAAAACCCATGAGCAGTTCCTTGAAAAGAGTCCGTCAAGTAGCTTCACTAGCTAGACATCCATATGAATCTAACAGGCTGACTTAGGCTGTCATCTTCTTATTTTGTTGCGGTAATTAAACTCGATTCGTTTTTTAAAACAGGCAGTGTTTCAAAAATAAAATCACTTTATAAACCAGAAGCATTCTCCTCTATTTCCTTTTTCTGTTCCCCTCTCTGAATCTATCAAGTTTGTAACACTGATCAACTGAAACACTGTCATGATTTTGACTCAAGCTGTTCTGATTCAATCAGAAACTCAATGCCGGAGGAAATAAATAACCCTGATGTATTTTTTTATTTTTCAGAGGAAAAGCAGTTGAAGAAAAAAGCTGAGTTAGCTTAGGTAATACCAGATCATCTCTTTGTTCTGTGATCCCTTCAGATCCCTATGAACAGGGAGCAATCCACTCCCAAGCTGCACCCCAGGGATCCAGCACTATTTAGTGAATGACACCAACATACAGCCCAAGTCAGGACTATTTCCTGCAGTGTCATACTTGAACTGATATAATGGAAACTATGGAATTCATCACTGGAGCTGTATGGAGTTATATATTTTGCACTTGAGGATTTTTAATATGTTTTTTACCAGTTAAATTGCCCTATTTTTTCTTCCACTGGATGAATGCCCTTTTGCTGATGCCAGTACTCTAGGAAAAAATAAAGAACTCAGGCACAAGAAACACTTATCAGAAAACATGTCTTTAATGGGGGATAAATTATTACTGTTGTAAAGTACCAGAGATTTTTACTTGCTTTGTACAGAAAAGTCAGCTACTCTTCTTGAAGGCTTAAAAACATCAGCTTCAGTAGAAATGCTTTAAAACTGGTGGGACTTCATAACCTATAAAATTAGCGTTCTCACAGGGCCTCAGAGAAAGGTCTTTAGTAGTCTACAGATATCTAACAAGACCTACTAGAAGAATCCTGAAACTGTACTCGGATAAAACTTTGCTAAACCCAGGCTGTGAGAATAAAAAGGTGTTTTACCTTCAGAAGAGGGGGGCCTGGGATCTGCTAAGGCAGTCTGCTTTAATTTCAAAATTCCTTTTGTCAAAGGCAGATATTAATCCACTGACTTTTAAATATATATATATATAATTTTTGAATATGCTACTTTATATCCTATACCCTAAGATCCACCCCTTTTGCACCACAATTTTCTGACAAGAGACAAATACTTTCTGAAAGTGAAGATATTGGTATTTTTCTTGATGTACAGCAAACCTGTTGTTTACTGATGCACATCTTTAAAAAATATAAACGAAGAGAGAAATTACCCTCAAGATATAAATATATGTACCTACACACTCCAAGTTAACTACAAACGTTTTGCAAGTAGACTATTACAGTAAATACTATAAAGTCTTTGATTTGTCCCATGTGTCAAAATACTACTAATATTTCCCCAACATGCTCTGAACAACGATAAGGCTACTTGTCAGAGACATGAGGAGAAAAGAAAAGGGTGCAACTGTTTTGGTTTTAAAGAGATGTTGTGCAAGGAACTGAAGGTAGGATTACTTAGTTAAGAAGAAATAAAGCGCAATTACTTCCTGGAAGATACATAATAATATTAAGAGAAGTCTCAAACGTCTATCAGGACATAAAATTTTTTCTTTTTTGTCTGAGAGCAATAATTATTTCTGACTGCATCACAACCCTATTAGTTTCAAAATTATCAATCATCACTTATAAAACATACTTAAGAAACTGGAAAAATTGAACAAAAATGTATTCCTTCCCTGCCCTGTACCTAACTGAGCAAGTGACAGTAATACACCAGCTAGTTTTCTTTAGTGATGCTGGTAGTGGTGGTGGTGGGGAGACTCATGCAGCTTGGAACTGAAAAATACTCGCTTTAAATTAAGAAAATGTGATTTTACAGCTATTCTGAGTGGCAAGGGGACTTTGCAGGCATAGACATGAAAACAGACATTGATGTATTCTCTAAAATTAACTGCATTTCTTGTTGAGAGAATCCTATGAATATTATTAACTTCTGTGACAATAAATAATATAAACATTAAGAAAAACACCTTGCAATATTTCCCTACCAGTCATGACTCAAGTGTCCCTCACTTGTGTTTTAGTTCACGATGAGCTGTTGCCTTCCAGATATAATTGGACTGGTTTAAAACACTAGCGTCCTTACCTCCTCTTTACTGTCCCTGCCAAAATCTTCTACCCCTGCCACTGATCTGGCAGAGCACATGGGGCCCTCCCCATCACCTTCAGCACAAATATAGCAGGATTAGGACAAAATCCTAAGAAGATATGCATGGGGAAAGTGAGAGTGATGGGAGCACACAGAGGAGGCTCAGATATTCCACCCTGCTTTTGACGTGGTAGGCGTGAATGCCAGCAGACGTGCTGCAATGTCCTCAACTCCAGCTCTGGGGTTTGCAGTGGGCAACAGAAGCTGAGCTGCGCCTTGATCAGTAATAAACTTTTCATCTGCCCGAGGACTTGGTACCCTGCCAAGCCGTATCCTAACACAGCTTCTGGCACCATGTCTGGGCTCTAAACTAGCTTACAGTAAGCTTTCAAAACAAAAGTAAAACCCATCTTAAAAGAAAACCACCCAAACAGTAAAAGCCAACAAACTTAGACAGTCACCACCAATAAATAAGCACAAAACCCCCAAAGAAACATAAAAAGAAAATCCCATGGCATTTGCAGAGTTGGAAATCACAGCCTTCACCGACAGGGTTTGAACTGCACAAGAAACCTGGGAGAGGCAGGCTCTTGAACTTTATTTCTTTTCAACAAGAGTTGTTCACCAAACTTGCTTGTGCCTCTCTGAACCTGGCCCGATGCTGCTCAGGCTGTAGGCATGCAGAAACATCTTCCTGGGGGATGGCAGCTCCTTCCCTATGCTAATGCACCAGCAGGACAGACTGGATGCGCACCCTTCCATTCTGGGAAGGGCAGTCAGTAACACCATTGATGGGGGCAGGAGGCACAGTGGACACCAGAGTCTGACATAACTCTCTCTCAGTTGCTGGCTTTGGTTCTGTCTGCACAGAAAAGCCTACTTTATGAGTGTTTCCAGAGCTCAGTGTGTTTCCCAATACCATGCTGGACCACATTTACCTGGGCTTTTTAAGTCAGGGCAAGGGGCAAAATGAACATCAAGAAACGCTGGTATCAGGTTTTTCATGTTATAACCCACCCTGGCTATGGCTCCAAAAGACTCGCATACCTGTTTAATAAACTGGGAAGTGCTTGCATGACTCACCCCCTCAGACCACTTCGATCTGACAGCATCAGTGACTACAATGCTGCCTAAGGCTGCTTCCTCCTTCCCTGCAACACAGCTTCCAACAGCCATGATCCTTTGCCTGGTGAAAATCAAAGGCAGAGTTCAAGGGGCCCAATTCTGCTCCAAGTGCCTCCTGCAGGGCAAGCAGAGAGCTGCCAAGGGCAATTTCCTTGGAGACAGTGTCTCTCCAACAGGAACAGACTTTTTCTTTCCATTTTTGAAGTGCAAATGTGGGAAGCTAGGAAGGACATCTGTATTCACTGGGAAAGGCACAAAAGACACTACCATCCCTACATGATGCAAAGTACTTCCCTACAGTATGGAAGTCACCTCTGCACCATTGTCCAGTGGCTCTGAGGATATATGGAGCCATAAACCTACTTCTTCCTCCATTGCCTAAGTTTCTTGGAAGCCCTAACTGCTCCTGCACCAGTAGTTCAACTCTCTTTCAGCCATTTTCAACCACAAAAATTACATTTGGAGCATGACAGTCATAGCTCACATCTGTGCTATACTCAGCAGGACTAGCTGGGGGCATGCAAATTGTGGCCCTAAGTATCTGAAACATAAACTGAACAAGGGACTTTCAAGATACAGCTGACAGGACAGCTCATGGATGGCAGGAGAAGGGTAAAATTAGTGATTCTGATTACACCAACCCCACCTTGGACTCCCCCAGCACCCCAATGTGCCTGTTATACTGCTCGCCACCTACACCCAGGGGGTAAGTTCTACATTTTGGAGAAGCAGTTTCCATCACAGAGTTTTGAGAAGAGTGACCATCTCCAGGCAGATTGGAAAGATAGGGCTCTCTCCCTGCTTGTTTACCGAAAACAAGCTGTGAGATGACACCAAGCAGGCCCATGGAGATTGTATCCATACCTGTTGCTTACAAGCACTACCCATCATTTATCCCGCGTGCGTGCCCCACGCTGGTACCCGTGCACACACCAACACGGATGTTTGGTGCCATGCTGCTGGCTGAGTCCACCCAGGAGTGCAGGGGGACAGACAGAGCATTTGCTCTTTACTAAAACCCCTCCTGGCTTTGATGCCAGCTTTTGAAGCAAAAAGCACTGAAAAGTCTCTTCTCATGTAACTGGAAGTACAGTGGACAAAGACAGTGACATTACAAGTGTGTCAAGACTAGTTCAGACTCCAGTGCAGAGCTTGAAAAAGCACACTGGTTAGTATCATAATGTCTAGTAACAGTACAGGAACAGCTTGAAAGGATTAAAAACAACCCTATAAGCACATGCTTACTTGTACAAGCCATTGTAGGTGGGTCTGATTCCTTCCTAAAATAGTGTTCTTCACACAGGCAAGATGTGGATGCTTCATCAAGTGTGTAGCTGTGAGCGGGACATTTGCTGCAGGATGGACTGTGGGGTGAAGCTTTGAAGAACCCAGGTCTGCATACTGTGAAAAGAAGAACCACAGGCTAAGCTCTCCCATCATAAAATTAGTCTCTTCACATTTCTTTTTAAAAAAAGCCCGTATCTTCAGTGATAAAACAGACAAACAAGAGCTATTTAGTTTGCATATTTTGAAACAGTCTATGCTACTAACAGATAGTGCATACTTAAATATCTGCATGAAAAGAGAATGTGAATTTGTTGATTATTTTTTTCCCCCTAGCATCTGCCATTGCTGGGTATTTATTTTCCTTGTTGAATGCATTAGAGGTAACATCTTCTGTGCTCTGCTTTAGAAAACATTACTGTGGTGTTGTTTTTTTTTTATTTAGTCTTAGGAAAATAGGTAAAATATATTTCATGGTTTTTGTTTAAGATGTTCTAAACCCAGAAATCAATGTCTCAGCAAACAAATAGCAACACAGTGGTGGAGAGGATCTCAAGATTGACATCTTTAAGACATTGTGATAAGGCTATTTCCCTAGGGTCCTTCCCCCTACAAACCTGTGATGAATTTTAAAGTGGTCCATATGACAAGACTATTCGGGGTATAGCCTGAACCAGGCATGCTCACTATACAGGATATTCCTTCCAGCTCCAATATAAATGCATGACGAGGCACAAAGACTTGATCTGAGAGCTACTTTTTTTTGTACAAATACATGGCGATGGGTAGTTTGGGATTTTTTTTAAGTAGTTTGAAATGAATACAGTAATATCTTGCCTCCATCCTCCTGAAACAAGTGCTTTCTCACCTATGCAAAGCTCTCTGTACTTCACCTGTGTGCGCACACTCAGCCAGAAGCAATGACAGCCACAGGTTTGCAAGTTTTTTACGAAAACACCCAGCTGGCTCTGTATCATACCATTATATACAGAATTACAAATGCACTGCTAGCAAAAGGAGGAAACGTAGATTTTCAGTTTGTCTCAAAAAGCAGAGACATGGAGACCTGTTAAAGCAGCTCCAAAGTGCTGTTACCTTTCCTCCTTCTGAATTATTTTAAAACATTTCTGCCCAGTATGATATAAATGATGCACAGATCTGCTATCAGACTTGAAGAAGTCACCTGGAAATCCCAGAGCCTTTCCATCTCCATTCAAGCTTTCCCAGTTGTAATTAGCTTGCAAAGAAAATGAGTTCACAGTGAAGGCACTAATATTATCCCGTCAGGAATGTCCCAGACAATCACAGCATGTGCTAAAACTCAGCAAGTGATGACAGAATTCATCTTCACCATATATAAAGTATAGATTTTTACTAGTGATCCCTTTCCTCTGATGGACCAACTAGGACAACTGCTTCTAAAGTTAGCTCTGCTTCCTGCAGTACCAGAGGAACTCTCTTGACATCTTCCCTTTTACGTCAGTAGTTTCTTCACCAAAGGTGAAACACTTGTGCATCAATTCCTAACTCCCAGAGCTGAACAGTAAGTCTTTGGTGATGAAAATCACTCATGCATGAAACGTGGTTGGTGTGGTTCAAGAGCATCCAACAGACCTCCCCCAGGCTCCACCTCCACAGTCTTGCCTGGACTACACACCTCTCAAAGCAAGCACCCAAGCAAATCCCAAGCCCAGCACAGACTGCCAGCTCACCATCATGCATCTGCAGCCTCTCTGCCCTGCTGTAGCGGGTGATCATCTCCCTGCTGACCTCCCCAAACAGAACACCCTCCCACACACTATTCCCCAGCTTCCCTTTCTTCCCACAAGACAAGCAGAGAACAACTAGTTGGACTGGAGGGATTTACAGGTTTAAAAAATCCATTTTCTAAAATTGCACATCATCCAACCAGTATTCCATTCCTAAGCTGTGGTATCCATCTGCATGTTGCAGTTGTTCTGCTTTGTGCCCAGACCGGGACCAGTGAAGAGATCTAGGGCTGAATCTATCCTTGATGGCTTTTAGCAGACTTGCCACAAGCTGCCCTCATGCTTTATGGTACATCCCTCAGTTTCCAGCACATAGGTAAGTTATTTTATTTATTCACCTACAAATGCTGCCCCACCTACAGCAAGGACTGTTATACAGTCTCTGGAGAGTCTTCTGGGAGAGCAGACCACCAAATGGTTCCTCTCTAGCCCACAATTTGTATTTCAAAGCCAAATCAAACCCACTTGCACACGCAGACAACAGAGATGGGGAAATGAAAGCACGCAAATGTGCAACATGTAACGACAGCAGCGCACATCTAGTGTGTACTCAATGTAATTAGCCCTCAAAAAAGGACTTGAATTTATCTCATTATGTTCTATCAAGACAGACAGAAAACGATTACAGCAAAAGAGTTTACCGTGCTTCTATTTTGTGCAAAGCAGCAAATGCAAAGTAAGTCAGTTTTCCTTGACAGATTTTCAACGAGGTGCAGCTTGTTGATGATGGTATGGTACGTAGTTCAGCTCAAAGGCAACATGTGGTTTTCATGAATAAACAGGGAGCCAAGAGATGCACAAGGCCAATAACCCATGTTATAATGAGAGATGTGAAATAGAACTGACCAGACCAATTACTGTATAAACTGCAGGCTCTCATGAGTCAGGAAAGCCCCATCTCTATTCAAAAAGTATTAGGAGGAATACTCAAGAGCATTATGTTACACCGAAGATTTCAGCTTGAGTCCTCAAAACAAACAGGAAGCAGAGCAGCATCCTGTCTGACCAAGGTGAAATATTCCTGTGTTGGTTAGAAAGGAAGAATTCAGGGACGGGAGATGGGTTATGCAAAAAAGGGGAGTATAGAATATCAAAATAGATGCAAGAAGTGCCACAGTGAATGGTGTTGGCTGAATCCACACACCTGCACTAGATGCTTTGGGGAGGACAAGGGGATTTGTAGGGTTCCCACAGCACAGTCTTCCAGGCTCTCATGACCAGCAGCTCCTGATGGAAACCCCACTTCGACTACCATGCTCAAGGGCAGAAGCAGCTGTAGCTGCATGGGTGTCTTAGGCATAACTAGTACCTATTACAGCACTTTCCTCCTGATCCTTCCCTGTGTTCGTTTTGCACACAACACAAAGGAGAAGACAGCCTGTGAGCTGGTACAAGCAGCAATCCTTTAACAGACAGAGATGCTGTGATGAAAAGGACCCTGTTTACATGAAAGCTGACCCAGGAGCACCCTACGCCTCCACACTGCAGAGCAAGTATCACAGTAGGTAGATGAGCACAGTCTTGGCTGAGCTGAACAGCCAAAAGCAGGACCTGGTACCCTGTCCATTTTCTGCCACTGGTGGCAATGTCTCAGACATTTAGGAAATTTGTTTCAGAGCAGAACAGGGCCAAAACCAACTTACATTGCACATATCTTGGGTTTTGGTCTTTATCCTACCATTCCTCTTCTGACAGCCAATCTTATAATCTTTTAATGAAGCATACATGACTTTATTTAAAATTGCATGGGTATCTGGTGTTTAATTCTTAATTAAATCTTACTTTAGTCTTCTTATATTTTTATCTCAGTATTTCCAATTCAACAGCTACTGAAAGGATACACAGAACTAGCACAGTACAGTGCATTCATTATAGAGATGATGGTACTATCTCTCTTTTAAAGGGGATAGGAAAGCAGGAGAAATAAGATGAGTTTAAGACTCCCCATAATCTGCTGCAAGCCAGTTGAAAACAAATGAAATCAAATTTTAAACTGTTGATGAGATCTGCTTCTTTCTTCTTACTGTTAAAACTCTTTAACTGATTAACAGCCAGCGATGTGTGAAAATAGTCTTTAAATGAAATTGGTCACTAGAAAAAATATTATCATTTTTAGAGACAGCAAATATGCCATAAACAACCTGCTAGTGTTAGGTACAAGTGGGATGTATTTCTGTTAGTAGCACATCCATTATTAGTAAATCAATTTCACTCTTTTTATTTTTAATAGCAACCACAAAATGTGGCATGCACAGAGCATTAACATCCATGCAGTCTCTTGCCGTACACTTCAGAGGGGCCAGAGAGAGATAGCTAGAGTGAAGGATGGCAGCAGAAGCATCTTGGGACAGCAGTGGCATGAGCTGATGCTTTAAACCAGCTGCAAACACATTAGAAACTGTCTTTGTACCTTGCAGAGGGGAGCCCACAAGAGCCATGCTGAAAGACACTGGGTCCTGAACGTGTGTGGACAGAGGTAGAACCATTGGTCCTCTTACAATGAAAACTGGCCTCTGGGAACAACATGCCGAATGTGCTATACCAGTAGTAGAGACAGTGAGTACCAGGGAGGAGATAAAGAGGGAGAACAAGACAGTTACATCAACCACTTGGGACTACTTGGCAGATTATTTTCTGCAAGCCTTAACATCAAATGATTTGCAGCTGCATCCCTAGAACCATCCCTTCCCTGAGCTTTGGCTGAAGACTGCAGCCCATGGGCAGGGCTACTCTCTTCTCCAGCTGCCCCATGCCTTTGCTGCCCACTGACCCAAGGCAACATATGCTGGAAGCAAGGACCACATCTGAGGCTTTACATATTCACATGACCATGTCAGTAAAACCACCCAACTGTCAGAGAATCACAGAATCATTAAGGCTGAAAAAGATCATCCAGATCATTGAGTCCAGCCTGTGACTGAACACTACCATTTCAACTAAACCATAGCACCAAGTGCCACATCCAGTCATTTCTTGAACACTTCCAGGGATGATGATTCTACCACTTCCCTGGGAAGCCTGTTTTAATGCTTGACTGTGGTGGCCAGTGGGCTGGTGCAGGGAGGGGCTCTGGGTGCCCCCTTGGGTTGGTATGGCTGGAACCCCTCCCAAGGTGTTCTGTTCATTATGCTAATATACCTCAGTTGTACTGGCCCCGTTGGCCCATGTTCCCTTTTCCCTCCCTCACCGTTTCCCCATTGGTTCCTGTATCCCAGCTCCACCCATGTACCACCCCTGTGCCCTCCGCCCATTGGACCCTGGTGCTCTTCCTGCCCCGATATATAAGTCATGGCTTTCGCTTGTACTTGGTCTTTGCCTCTGAGCTGCCTTCATGGAGTTATGAATAAATAGCTTTGTGGAATTCTCACGCAAAGATCCTTCCTGTCTCCTTGCCATCTAAATGTTGTAGCCAGCCAGGCCACGGCTGGCTGCTACACTTGACAACCCTTTCAGTGAAGAAATTCTTCCTGATGTCCAACCTGAATCTTGCCTGGTGCAGCTTGAGCCCATTTCCTCTTGTTCTGTCACCAGTTGCCAGGGAGATGTCCTTCTTAAAATATGTCCAGCCTTCTTAGACCTTTTTGTTATTAAGGAGTGTTTCCGAACCAGTGTCCTGAACAGGCCAAAGTTCGCCCTCCAGAAGTCCAAGGCAGGTTTTGTTCACCCTTTTCCTTACTTCACCAAGAATCGAAAACTTTATAATTCCTTGGTCACAATGCCCAAGATAGCCTTCAACCATCACATCTCCCACCAGCCCTACTCTCTTCATAAACAGCAGGTCTAGCAGGGCACTACCCCTGGTAGGCTCCCTCACCAGGTGTGTCAGGAAGTTAGTATTCCACAGACTCCAGGAACCTCCTAGACAGCCTCCTTTCCACTGTGCTGAGTTTGTAGAAGACATTCAGCAAGTTAAAGTGTCCCACAAGAACAAGGGATAATGTGAAATGTCAGCCAGCTCCTTGTTGAATACTCTGTCTCTTCATCCCATAATTAGTGTTAGTGGGAATTCCAGTTTTGTCCCTGTAGAGAGAGAAGCTAGGAAACATGACCCTAAAAGCCTTGCAACCCCAGGAGATATAGAGAAGGTCCAATTTATTACTCTCTTTGCACTCTTGTGACACTGGGAGGATAGGCTTAAATGCTTAGGATCAGTAAAGCGACCTTTCATATGTCCCAGAAAATAAAACTCAAGCAGGAATCACACTGTCTCCCTTGCAGAGCACCAAATTAGTCTCCACAGTAATCAGAAACCACAAATGTAACTCATAAGGCAGTGCCACTAATCCATAAATAAAGCTAAAGGACTAAATTCTAACAAAAATTAATGAGGATAAGGATACCTACTCTAGAGAGAGCACAGCTTATCTGGCTGAACCTGAGGTTTCCTCCCAAGCCTGGAAAGCCCCTTTTCTTCTTTGTCACATCCTCAATCCCATTTACCTTTCCAGACTGCCAACTTCTTCAGACAGGGACACACAGCTCAAATTGTCATGGCTTTTAAAAGTAACCACAGTGTAAAACTCTTTGCCCCATGGGCAAACCCATAGTGCACAATGAGGCAGCTCTCAGCTGAAACACAAGCAGGACATGGAGGGATGTGTATGTGCGTGTGTTTTCAGCTCTGTAGCTCATCAACTCTGCTTTCATTAGCACATTGCTCCAGTGCAGGGAATATGCCTTGAGAGTTGAAGGATCTGAGCAAAAACAAGCTACAAATAAATCAACCCCTGTTCTCTGGAGCTGCCATGCCTTGCAGTGTTTGGACTGCGAAGAGGGGGCTGCTGCCTCTTAGATGTGTCCAAAACCTATAAAAGGGTTTAGTGAGGTACAGTCTTTACAATGTGGAATCAATTAAAGTGCTGAGAGGCTCCAAGCCTCAGCTTGTGCTCCTGACACGCTCTTTTACTTACAAGAAAAAACAAAACAGAAAACCACAGCGGACTGTATGCATGTCTCCCAACAAGCATAAACATATGAACGTGTTGGGGCTTTAAAAAGGGGTTCTCAGGTTTTTTTTCCTTTTTCTCTTAAAGAATTTTTCCCCATACATGTTGCTAGGAAACAAATTGCTGAGTACTTAAGAGAGACAAAAGCCCTGGCCAGAGGGACAGGTCCAGGTGGCTGCTCTCTTTTTTACCTGGGATTTTATCGTGAAAAAGCGAGAGGCCACGAGATTTGAACTGAATAAAAGACGGGAGATAGGACCCCTCACCCTCTTGCTCTTCCGGCATTGGAGTGGAGAGTAGCTGCTCTCATGGTGCAGAGAATCCATAGCTTTGCGCTCTTGCTGTCGGAAAAGCCCGGGATTCCAAGCCCACCTTTCCCTGCCCCACCGGGAGCCAGGCGGCACCTCCGCCGTTCCTCTGCTGCTGCTTCGCTGGACTGCACCACACCCCCTGCCTGCCGAGACCTCCGGGGGTTCCCGCTGCAGCTCCAGAGCTTGATACATCTCGCCTGCCACCCGGGATTGTTCATCCCTGCTGTTCCAGCCTGCTGTTCCTGATCGACTGCCTCAGGGAGGTTTGTGAAGCTTTTTCCTTCCATCCCTTCCCGGCCCGGCCCAGCCGCCATTGCCGCGTGATCTCCGAGCTCGCTCCGGAGCGCCCCCTGCTGGCGTGGGAGAACCATCGCGCCTGCCCTGCTCCCCGGGAGCCACCAGCGCCCCCTGCCGACCGTGAGCATCACTCACGAGTGAGGCAAGAGAGGCTGGCACTGGGTTCTCGTTCTGTTTGTTGTTATTGACATAGTTATTGTTGGTTGTTTGCCTTGTTTTATATATATATATATATATACACATATATATATGTATTAGTAAAGAACTGCTATTCGTATTCCTCATATCTTTGCCTGAAAGCCCTTAATTTTGAAATTATAATAATTCGGAGGGAAGGGGGTTGCATTCTCCATTCCAAGGGAGGCTCTTGCCTTCCTTAACAGACACCAGTCTATTCAAACCAAGACAGAACACCAAGCTCTTCTAAAAAGTATTTCAAGAACTACAGCAACCCACCACAGAGCATCCTTCTGCAGAATTTACAAGCAGGCTCCCAAGAGCTAATCCTGCCCTCCCTAACAGCTTTCCTGAACTGCAGGCTGACACTGAAATTGCTGCCAAAGCTATAAAGCTACAGAACAATGTGTAAAATGCCCCGATTATATCTCTTTTAGGCTTGGTCTCTCTGTCTGCTTTAGTGCTATGTTGCTTCCTGTAGCATCCTTGGAGATTTGAAGGGAATTAAATAAATACCCACTAATAAAACATTGTAATTCAAAGCTGCCAGTTTGCTTCAATCCAGTAGACTTGCCAGCATCTTTCAGGAAGTCCAGCACCCAATGCTGCAGTCCAAGACCTGCTAAAGGTCCTTTTAAATGATGTCCTGGAGCTTGCTGGACAAGTGAGGCATCTGCAGGCTCTGCACTTTGAAAAAAAGAGACTCGGCCCCTACCTTGGATCTACACGAATTCATGCATCTCAAGTGGGAAACACTCTTTTAAGCTTTTTTTCTTTTGTTCTAAGAAAACATTGTCTTTTGATGCTGTCCTGCCCAACCCCATACTAACTCAGGCTGAATTATTTCCACTCTGCATTGAAATCAGCTCTAGCTCTGAATACAAAAACAACCTTAAAAACTAGAATATAAATAAATTAGTACTTTCAGTTCCTTCCTCTGAAATACCACTTTTTTCTATCACATGGCTCACTGAAGTGTCACACGACAATTTATGACATAACCGTAGTTGCTAGAAAACTAAGAATTAACTGCCACTAATGACATTAATGTCTTTGTTCTAAATGGTATAAAACTTCATCACATGGCATCACTCTGAAAAATCCATCAAATTCCCAAGTAAACTACATTTTCAAGACATAATAATACCTAGAACATAACACATTTGAAAGTGCTCATGCTTGCATTAGTATCTTAATGGGCTATATTTCTGCACATTCTGACTTCGCTCTAAAGAAGATTTTAAAGCAGTCAATGAGGCAAAACCTGAGTCAAGCCTAAATTCTCAGCAGCATGATGGAGGAGCAGGGAAGGAGATTTATCCTGGCATTTATGCAAACCCACACTATAATTTGGGTTTGATTTTGCAGAAGGAAAGCAAGCAATGGAAAATAAATGCTCTTACGGGAAACAGAAGATTTTTCAAAAGCACTCAGCACTGAGCAGGCTTGCTCCTTCAGGCTGTGTCAACTGCAGGGCTAGATGGCTGTGCTTTGGTTTTGTGGGGATCTTTCTTTTTGCCAAATTTTCCTGACCAAAAAAAAAAACACCACTGAGAGAAACTGGTACATTTCTAGAGAAAGCACCACTTAAGATGAAGAGTCATTTCCTAGCAAACCCAAAATTTCTGTGACCAGCAGCTGCATGCTTTTACAAGGGCTCAGTCAGCTCTCAGCACAGGCAGCATCTGCAGTCTTCCTTTCTCTCTGGCTACAAGAGTGTCACAAATGGATTCTGTGAATTTAGTTCAGCTCCTATCTTTGCCCAGGCCTATGGCAGCAGGCAGGAGATGTATTGAAGTGACCAGCACCCCAAAAATCCACTCTGTCCACAAGTTCTTTAATAATGGCTGATTCAGTCTATTATGAAATGAATTATTTATTAATAGACAAGAAAACTAACAGACAAGACTTAGACTATTACTACACAGGGATAAAACAAAAGAGATACTACTAGTAGATTGACATACAGTGCACGATACTAGTACCTTTCAATTACAGCTAGCGAAGAAATGGTATAAACCTAGGATTCAATGTATCTTACCATCCAAAGGTTAGTGGCACACACACATCGAGATCCTTTCACTCAATCCCTGGGGAAGTAACCGCGAAGCCTGCGTCCAAACTTTGGGGAGAAGTCTCTAACAATTTTGGGGTGTAAGAGGCTTCTAGCCTCAGTGATAACTTGTGTATCTTTTATAGTTGTAAAAAAACAGTGTTTCTTAAGTCAGAAATATTTCTTATCTCTCCCCCATTGGCTCGCCAGACTAAGATGTTAATTCTTAGCTAGGTATAAATCACCTTTGGTGCCAGAGATAACTGCTGATGGGCCTTTCCACCCATAGTTATCTCTTTATCCACTAGCTATTGTGATACACAGAGCCGGGGGCCGCGGGGGAGATGTCCTGCCACAAAGAGACAGATCCAGGTTGATCTCACTGAACCCCAACTATCTGGCTTACAATAAAAAAAGGAAGTCCACATCCTGTTGCTACAGCTTTTCTGCCTATTATATCTATAAAATATGTATCTTCACAAATCTCTCTGTCCATGAAAATCTGTGTATCTTCACTTTGTTCTGTGAGGTGTGGGACAAAGATGCACTTAAGTTACTCCTAAATTACTGTCTTTGGTTTTTTAATGAAGACAAACTGAAATCATTTTATTCCCTTAAACAGAGGAAGCCATGATTTACAATGCTGCACCTAAAGGAAAAATACAATTTAAGACACAGAAAGCAGTAGAGACACATATGTTTCCGCACGCTTGTAAACATAACTTGAGACGCCCAGCGCCACACATAATCCAAGAGACACAGGAATCTGCTTTGGGGGTTTCTGCACACAAAGACATGCACCTGGGTTATCCTTTGTTATGCGAATGGCGACTTAGATATTCAAGCTGCATTGCCGTGCTAAGCAAGGGGAGGATTGATGGACAAGCCACAAAACTCCCTCGAGTTGGATAACGGCATTGACTGAATAGCAATAACAAGCATTGTCCCTAATGGTAACTGGGGGACAGGATCCAACTTGAAAATGATGCAGCCAATAACCCCCACGTCCATTTTATACACCTATAACAGACAGTAATCCAGAGATCAGTTGGCAGAATCTCCTGGAAAATAGGGCTCTTCAAAGCTACATGTTCGCTGGCATAATACTATGATGAAAGGGTTTTAGTCTTTTGGTTCACTCTGCCATAGGGATCTGGAACCCAACCAGCAAAGAAAGAAATATCCTTTAATTATGTTGTAGTTTGGACAACTGCAAGCCACTGTGGTTAAGAAATATGATGATTGGGAAGATTTATTTTGATGATTTATGCCATGTGTGTTTACTTTACCAATATTTTATTAGGTTTTAGCCTGAACTAATAAACTGTATATATGCAGACAGTAAAAAGAATTAAAAATTCTTACAGTATTTCCCTCTGATTGGCTCTACCTTGCTCAAATCTGTTTGCGTAAACAAGATTTCTTGCTAGTATAAAATCAGCCTTTCCTCTGCTGAGTATTCGGTCCAAAATAGGCAGCATCCCACCAATCTACAGTGACACTAGCTAGCACCTACTCAAAAGGATCCTTTCAAAGCTGGCATCAAATGTTTAGGGCTTGTTTACTTCTAGCTTTATGATCATCTGTCTCAGGAGGTAAATTCAGCAGGATTGGCTGCAGACAATTTGTTTTAAAATTGTTCCTCTGTAATTTATGGCTGAACATATGTCACTCCAGACACATCTATTTAAATTCCATCAGAGGGCGATGGAGATGGCTCTTTTACAGTCCTGACCAAAAAAAGATAGGGAGGATTTATCCAGAGTTGACAGAACTAAGTGTGCTAAATAGATTTATGCACAGAACAATGATTCTGGGGAAGTGGTCTTTCTTGGTGGGTGGGTTTTGTTGGGTATTTTGTTGTCACTGAAAATTTAAGGTAAAGGTGATGCTAGCCAATTTTGCCACAGGCAGGCAGCTGAAAGGTGCACAGAAAGAAACATGGACATACCTCTTGGGGAACACCTCCCTTCAGTCATGCCTCCTTCCACAGAAGCTCATGCGTTTTTGCACTGGAGCACACTGGCTGTAGTTAGAGATGGAGGTCTCACTAAGCTAAACTCTGCCCTGATACGCATACCACGAGATGCTCTGGCATTGGTTAGTAGGCCACAAATGAAGGAGTGTGTGCAAGGAGGACATGACAAATACTACTACCCTGAGAAATTTAACGAGGAAAGCTGAGCAAGCCCTAAACACACAACCAAGTGCAGAAACATCAAGCAGTTATCCCATCACATGCAGATAGAATGCTTCATCATTTCAGTTTAATTAACCAAACATAAAAATATTCAGATTATTTGTTAACCTGATTAAACTACCCCTTTGGGTCAGATGAACACTGCAACACTTTACAGTTCATCTGCCTTTCCACGTAACTCCACCAAACAGCTCCTCTTTAGGAACGAGCTCAACAAAGGGCAACCTGAGGCATTGCTGGCTCTTCCTATGTCAGCCTGACAATATCGGGAGCTTTTCTTCTGCGTTCTGATCCTTCAGAGAATTTATTTCAGTACAATCTCTCCTGTTTCTGGAGGAAAACTTGCTGCATATAAAAAATGCTCAAAACCAAGATAAAACAATATAGCTTGACACTTTAAATCTCCTGGTTTTGAAGCCAATCACAGTACTATTTGGGCAGGGAGCCTTGTGGCTTTTGGATGCTGGAGTTGGGTATCCTTGCCACTAACTAGCTAGAACTGCCATGACTCCAGCCCAGTCAGAAAAAACCCAAAAGCCCAGAGGGAAAAAAAAAAGCAGTTATATCCCAAGAAGATATTTTATCAGAGTATAAACAGTACTTTTCTGATACAAAAGCATCCATTGGGAGGAGATGTCCTGCTAACATCCCTGTCCACTGCCTCTTCTCATGGGCTTTGTTCTTGCCCCAAAAATGGCTGTTTGACATAAGCAACTGTTCCAGAAATTCACATATGAAGCAAAAAGTAAACGCAAAGCAAACACTGCCTTCCCTCTTGCTACATGAAGCCTTGCCGTGATGTCCTTCCTGCCAAATCCATTTCCCCACACTGTAAAGTACTAGCCTGAAGCACACTTTGCAGCAGCAATGCTGGCCAGTCTCACAGGCTTTTTATTTAAGGTTGTGAGCTACCAAAGCTTGATTTATGGAGATTTAATTCTCAAACTATTACAAAAGAATACTGTTGCTCACATGTAGCTCACGTGCCTCTCCAGCTATATCCAAAGAAATAAGCATTGCCTTTATGAGCCTGTTTGCCCTGGAAACCCAGCACTGCCTTTATTTGTAATTTTTGCTGCATCTCTGCACCCTTGCATTGCATCAATTTGAACAGTCTTTCTAAGTCAGCTTGGGGAAAAAAACCCAAACCGTCTGCTTTAAATAAACCATTCATATTGGATTTCTTCAAGGGAAGACTGGAAGATAACAAGAGGGGAGAAAAGGGAGCAGTTGGCATGGGTGCAAGGGCACTGCACCCTTCGTTTGGCATACGTATGCTTTGCAAGAAAAAAGATTGCAACCTGCTTGTCTTATGTCACATACACAACCACCCTCAACAGCCTGCCACTCCTCATTGCCAGCTCCAATTCCACACCTTGTTTCCAAAGTCTTGTCAAGTGCTGTGGCATCTATCCTGTGCTACCCAGCAAGTGAGGGTGGTACAGGAAGATGCTGCCTGTCCTCTCAGGAGCCCTGGAATGTAGAGACTGCAGGAGAATATGAAAAATCAGTCTTGCCATGACAAAGAACCTGAGAGGGAAAAAGAGTTTACTAGCCTTTTTGAGAAGAAAGCCTGAAAATGAGAATACCACTAGCAAAACCATCAGAAGGCAAATGTAAAATGTCTACTATTAATTCTTTTATTTGAAAAGGTACACTTCGCACTGAAAGACCAAATGGGAGTCTCCTGACTGAACTGTGGACTGGTAATATTTTCCTCCCTGTCATCTCTTGGCCTCCCCAATATCTAGCATCTATTCCATACGGATGCACCTCTGGATGCTGGTTTCTTTCCAGATGCACTAGAGAGCTGCCAGAAACTTCTGTGGCTCTGAGACTTAGCCCAAACACCATTCACAATTTATTTTTTTCAAATTTGTGCAAGTGGTAAAAACACAAGGTTAATTATTCCGTGCAGAAATTCTCTCATCATCCAGCCAAATTTAAAAATAAATAGTTGCAATTAAATGTGTCGCTACGTTGTTTATGTAGATGCATTCAATTTGCAGAAAGCTGCTATAAAAATACTCCCCTTCAATCCATGGGAAATTTCTTGCACTTTTATTGTATATTTCCTTCTCCCTGCTCAAATGTATGTTGCTCCCTGCCTTTTTTTCACCCGTGTTACTTAACACAAAATTTTCCAGCCACTGTTTCTCCTACATTTGTCTTGAAAGAATGAGGGATGTAATCCAAATCCAAATGTTTCTTGATTATTTGTGAACAAGGCTGCTAAATGATTACTAGACAGATAATTCCAGTATTTCCCTTGCAATCAAGCACCACTCCTTGCCTCTTTGGCTCTTACAGCTGTTGGGCAAATGATATGCACCAAGGCTGCCCAAGGCTTCAGAGTGCATATTAATTCTGTCAAAAACTCCAGACACTCTATAAAGAATTGCTAATTTAACAACAGACTGTGAAATTATTTTTTCTTTCTTTATTAATTGCTGTGCTATTTGAAAGTGACTTCACTGCCCTGACTGTCTTTTGGCATGAAGAATGAGGGGTATTTCATCCTGTGAGGAAATAACTGAAAGCTTTCTCCCCAGCAGTCCCTATATTCATAATCAAATATAAATATGTGAAGCAACTGCTAATAAAAACAGGTTAACTTGCTGCAGGTGTTCCTCTGTCAATTTAGCCAGGTGATACTAGCAAAATCTGACAGGGAAGCACAGTGATATATTTCATTTGTGCCTTGACATTTTGATTCTGTTTGTTAGAGTGTATGTGCAGGGATCTGGCTTTTTCTCCAAGACCTCTATAGCTGTCAGTCTGTGCAAAGAGGATTTGACAAGATGTCCATTTAGCAGGATGGGAGGGCAAAGGAAAAGAAAAAAAGAGAGAGATGGAGAGACAAGGTATCTGGGTAAAGCTGCACTGCAGTGCAAAAATGGATGCTTTTCACATACCGAGCAACTTGAAAAAAAAGTCCAGCTTGATATGCAGGATCTGAGACAGTTTGCATCCTTTAATCAATAGCTCCTTCGAGAAAGGTGGCCAAGAATAACAAAAATAGATGGTAGAGGAGAAAGAAGACAAAAGGCCAGAGTTGGAGAAGGCATAGGATCACTGTACACTCACCCACAGAAAGATTTTTGGCTAGTCTTAATTCTTTTTTAAAACAAGAGAGAAAAAAAGGACACTTTCATTTGATCAAGAGAAATTAGATTTAAGAATAAATCTAAATAGGAAGTTTTGCTTTCCAAGGCCTCCTTTTTCCAGCCTGAGGAAAGATGCAGAAAGTGATAAAGCTGTCTCTTCCAGGGATAATGCAGGAATTTAGAAGCCTTCAGCTTGTTTCTCCCTGCAAAGAACTTGGGACCAGAAGCAAGCAAAATTATTTACAATGAAATAGAGTACAAAATAGCTACAAAGATGAAACAACAGAAAATGAATGTAGCATTAAACAAGACAGTAACCAGAGTTTAGAGATTTATGGTAACTGGCTGGTGTATAAAGATAAGAAAGGGATTCTGATAGTCTGGGTGATTCCTGCATCTCTGCAAGCACGGTTTAAAAGCAAAACTGAATACACAACTCTAGATAAAATTCAGAACAAAAGTGTTAAATAGTGGTGTTTAAAACATACCTTGCCTTTCAACATGTGCCAATGTCAGTACAGGGCCTCTACACAGCATCAGCCACACCAGTGTTGCCTACATGCTGCATGACCAGGCAAGGGCTTGCCTTTTTCTCCTCCAGAATGCATGACAGCTGCTCCCGACACATCTACACCAGGCTGCAGAGAGCCCTCTTTCTCTTGCCCTCTTCTCTCAAAGGCCAGGCAGCTGAACACACAGTTTTCATGGTCCAACACATCTGAGAGATCACAGGACAAGTCCATTCTGCAGCTCACATGGAACCCGCTGGGTGCTGTCCAATAGACAGGAGAGCTGGCCATCCCATGGCTACGGGAGGGCACATCCCATTCCACCACATACACATCAACCTGCAGCTCAGCCTGGGAGCAGTACCAAACCACAACACACACAGCTCGGCCAGACACCTCCAAAGCCACTAAACCTGGGCCCAGATATGAGGCAGGTTTGCAAATGACCTGCTATCCCCAAAAAAGGGAAGGCCTGAAAAAAGTTTTGTGTCAAAAAGAACCCATGATAGACATCCCTGAGCAGTTTTGCACCTTCACAGCACTCCTGTATATCACCTCTGGCATAAAGTGATGAAAGGAGACCTCAGCTGAGCAGAACCAGTCGTGTCCTCCTTACCTTGCTGCTCTACCAAGGTAGAAAAGATGTATTACTGAAGCTGTAAAGTGCCTACAATTATGGCTGCAAACCCAGTAATCTCCACTGATGAAGGTAAATTGCTGACCTCTCTATCACTGTTACTTAAAATGCAAAAAAACCCTTGGGTTTTCTCCGCAGCTTAATAAAACTTGTGGGGAATTGGCGCAAGGCTTTCATTACTTATAGCCAGCCTTCAATGCAGAAGTCGAGATTTCCTGGAGGGGAACTGAATAGTTTAGAATAATTAGTGATTTACATATAGAGCTGTCAACAAAGATACATGGTATTAAATTAACATGATGAAGGGTTCCACCTTCTCGGTTGCTACTTTGGATTTGATTTTATTTAAAAATTCTGTATTTTAATTCTGCTCACATTCTGCAATTGCTAGTAAAGTGGCTTGAAGCGGACAGCAAGAGAAGAGCACTAAATCAAAGGCTTAAATCACTTCTTCCTCAGTTCCCCCTGGCAGATTTAAAGAGCAACCTGGCACTAATGCTTTCAAATAATATACTGTTGGACCTGACACAGCAGAGAAACTCTGCTTCAAATCACACAATGGTCCAGATGACCATGCAATTACAATTAACCTCCTGCCCACTGTGCCTAATGACAAACGATCATGTGAATGATAGACTGAGGAAATGACCCAGGTATCAAAAAAAAAAAAAATTCTGATTCTTACATATTTAAAAAAACATTTTCAGTTAGGAAAAAGCCAAGGGACATTAATTTTAGTTTTGCATCCAGAAGAAATGAATAACCCTTGATAATACACACGCAGGCATAAGCACAGGCTGTCAGCCTCCTAGCAGCAAGAGGGATGCATGGAAGTCTCCTTCCACCAGCGCGCTGTAATTGGAAAAGTACTAATATCCTCCACTGCTATAAATCTCAGCCCAGACCAGAGAGCATGAATTTTGTCCATGCTGGATAAAAAAGAGTAACATAACCTCAAAATAGCATGCAGTATTTTTTGGCACACTTACTGGGCCCATGGGGTTCACATTACAAGCTCAGTAAGTAGGGAGTTATCCTATGTTGTTCCATCAGGTTTTGTGCTTCTTCTGCTTTATGTCCCTCATCTTCTGTTTACCTCAAGACCTCTTCTTACCAGGGAGCATCCTCCTCTCTCTGCTCATACAGCATCTTCAGAAGAAAGCAGAGCTATTTTCCAGTCTGCTTCCTCTGCAGAACAAGCATGCACAAAGATCACACCGTTCTTGGAAGTGCTGGGGGCACCTCTTTCCTTTCCTGTACTTGGCTCTAATGGGGTAAGAGTTTATTTGCCCCAGCTGTGCTCCTGGTCAGAAGGTCTGTCAGCAGAGCACTTGGAGTGATCTCTCCCTCACTTGCTTCAGTGAAGCAAGCTCAGTAAAAAAAAAAAAAATTAAGGTTTTTGAGAAGTCACTCATTCTAATTAGTGTCCAGACCTGATGCAGCAGAAATGTCCAGCTCAGGAGCAGCAGGGCATGTGTGTGTATATATATATTTTTACACTTATATGTATAGGACATGCTTATGAAAATTCTATCTCCCATTCTTCATAAATCTGGCATTTTCTACATCTCCAAGAAGGACAGAAGCAATATGGATATGGTCACTCATCACTTGCACCTGAAAGCATCAAATCACTTGCAGGCACTGACAAGACCTCTTCTGAAGCAAAAGCAAGCCTTTAGGTCCTCCCTGCTCCAGAGTCAAAGGACACAGCACCACCAGGCACCCACGGGCCATACCCCCAGCCAAGGTAAATGGGCAGCACTATGCTTGGGCAGGCCCCTCCTGCAGAGCGTGTTATGGCAAGTATTTATGAAGTTGTATGCTAAGCTATTTTATAGCAGCTGATCACAGGCACAACACAATTAGGAAATAAGCTTTGTAATGCAGAACATTATGTATAAGGGTTTCTACATATATTTATAGCACCTGTTTCAGCATGCTTTCAGACAGGGTCTTCTCATGTAAAAGAAAAATACTGTACTCCGGCAATTTATTCTGATACTTGATTAGGGAAACATTGCTTCATGAATTCTAAGCTATGACATTTCCACTAATCTTTCCATTTCAACAGCACAGAAAGGAAGGGCTTTCATATGCTTATCATTTTCAAGCTGAGCATATTATCTGCTCGTCTCTGAATTTACTCGATAGCTCTTAAAAAAGCTAAAACAGACCACGACAGTCTGTGAAATTTATGTGTGGCTTACTCAGAGAGCTGTATGTCATTCCAAAGATGAACAAATGTAGAAACTAGCTCTCATCTTTATTCTAATGTCAAATAAATAAAAACCCAGATTGCTATCTGTTATTTACCTTCAATGAGACTGCTGCTTCAAAGGTTACAAACGATGATGTTTTTGCTTTTGCAGAAGGCCATGCATTAAACTTCTCATATTGCCTTGCAGGGATCAAATACAGTCTGTTTGTTGTCAGATTTCTTAAGCTTGTTCTCCTGCCATGCCCACCAATGCAACAGCTACCACTGCCCTACACATCAGTCTGCCCCTGAGAGACCTTACCTTGCCACCCTTGCAGCACCCTTCCTGATCCCCAACCCCACAGGCATTTTAACTCCTAAACAAATAGGAGCTCCTCAGCTGTAGTTTCCAAGTTACAGATTTAATTTTGTGTTGCTTATCAGGTCCCTCAGCAACGTGAGCTGTTCCTGTGCGCCACAATACCTTGTCCCCTTGCAGTCTCACCTGGGGCTGCTCTCTAACCACTGAGCATCATATGGACCTATAACCTAGAACACAACCCATCAATTCATGAGGGGATAAAACTTGACCTGAAGATCTGTCCTGGGAGTGCACTGTTGCTCACAGTGCCTGCTCTAGGTTTTTTTAAGGGGCTAAGCTGCAGCCAGCACAAAACTGGGGCCTTGAAAGATTCACAGCACGCTGCTTAAGCCTATGAATCCATTCCCAAGACGTCATCCCACCTGCTAATGTAGAAGGAGCCTCTGCTATCATTAACTAAAGCAATCGTGCCTTTTGTTCTGCCGTAATACACACCTATAGCAGCCTTTACTCTCTAATATATTCAGACTCAACCTGTCTCTGTAATTTGCTTTCCCAATAGCTGTCATGCTTCAACACTTGTCAGTTGTCTCAGATAACCAAATATTACACTGATATTCACAGCACAACTTAGAAATTCCCTACACAAACTACAGGGAATTCTGCCAGTTCTGACATAAATTAACAGCTTAACAAAGGCAAAACTGACAAGGGTTGTTGGTTTGGTTTTTAGTTGGTTGGTTTTGGGTTTTTTTTTGCATGAATCCATGGTTTATTTCTTCCCAGGCCCATAACACTACTTAGCTTTTTCATGATCCATGCATGAAGACCTTTAGATATATCACCTCGGCTTAACAACAACACAATTACAACCACTTAACGTGTTTAAGGGAACAGTCCCAGCTTAATTTCTGGTAGGAGCATGCTCTGCTAGTAAGGCAAAAACCATCAGCCTGTGCTTAGACCTTCCTTTATCTGCTTAGCCAGAAACTTCCCTGCCCACCAGCACCAGGATGAGAGCTTAGTCCCCGATTTGAGTTCCTCAGGCCTAAGTCCACATGGCTCCTTTCAAGGTTTGGCTACAGCTCTTCCCCTTCTCACACCCAGATCAATACCACCACAGCTCCTCCACCTGAGGTTATGCTAAACTCTGGCAGAGCACCCTTCTTTTTCCTCATGAAATCAGCCTTCTGGGTCACATTTTGGAGGTTATCTTCTAAAAAACCCCAAACTGGACCTGGCAGCAATTGAGTCCCAAGCCACAGAGTTTTCTCAGGACTTAAATGCCAAAGCATTATTGTTTCCCATACCCCAGGAAAAGCAACTTACTCCAGAGACCTCATGGGCACAAGAGTGCCAAGTCCTCTTGGCCTGAAGGACATAAGAAAGCTACCAGAAATCAGCCCTACACATAATAGCAGCCCAGGCTTGTGCTCAGCAGCCTGGCTACAGAGAAGCTGGTACCCCACCACTAAATAACCCATCCCTCTCTGCCACACTTAGTCCATTATCCTTCCCACCGATTTCCAAACCTCTCTTTCTGGGGTGTGTGTGGGGAAAAGTATAATGTTTCCAACATGGAACAAAAGAGTGGGCATACTTCAGTGCCAGAGCAGAATTGATACTGCCCACACAACCTGGGGTTTGGAAATAATGTATTTATAGAAGTACATTAAGACCAATTTAGAAAAGGTTGATTAGATAAAGTAATGCTCATTCAGGCAAGCCTAAACAATTTTCTTATTTCATTGAATCAGCAATAATGTACTCCTACAAATGCAATAAATATATATCTAATCACCTCCTCCTTCAGTGACTTCTCCCCTTATTCCTTTCGTTGGCAGCATTTGGCTTGTGTTGTTTTCAGAAAGGGAAAAAACCCCAGTAACTCATTTATAAAACCTTCCCTTCCTGGTAATTTTATTTTATCTCTGTAGCATAAGGAAATCTAGCAGAAGCAAGCATTGTTTACTTGTTAATACCAAGCCAGAACTCCTAAAGAGAGTCGATGAGACCACAGAGGAAAACTACTGCTTTCTTTGTTATTCTGCTGGAAGACCTGCGGTAACATGTCGGACATTGGTAGAGTCTTTCGGGGAAAATACGAATAGTTCGTCTGTTTTCATCCATATGCATAGGAAATTGTGCTGGTCTACAAGCACTGGAAGATTTCATATTGCTGCTCCAGCTACATCCTCTCACACCTGCTTTAAAGAACATTTCACTGCAATTTATAATTCAGAAATCAAGGTATTTTTAAAATTCTGACTGCTTGACTGTGTTACTGGATCAACTGATTATCATGAAGTACATCTCAAGAGATACACAGAGCTAACTGCAGACCAGGCTTCTGTGCCTGAGTCCCAGCATCCCACAGCCCCTGAGTGAGCCCCAAAACCAGGATCCAACCCACTGGCACTCAGTGAACTGAGAAATTGAGGGGTTGCAGGCAAATGAGAGTCCTAGCCAGGCATATGTATACAAAATCCTTTTGGTTTTGCTGTGAGGTGACAACATCTGTTATTACGACACCGGCTGTTTACCTGTGGGTTTCATGGCAGTGTGATTACTTTTAATCTAAGAGTGCCTTCAACTCAACACCAGATTTGGATCTCAGACACTCTCCTAGCCTCTCCCTTCTCTTTTCACCCTCTCCATTACTTGCCCCTAGCTTTAGGAGGAACAAATATTTCTTAAAAGCAACCTGGGGGCGAAGAATTGTCTTTGTCACCTTTCTATGCAAGCATTTGCTGTTGAGGTGTGAAGTCACATACATGTTCCTGCAACGATTTCATGAAAGATAGACATGGGGAAATTTCTGCTGCAGAATTTTTGCAGCTATGTTTGTGCCCAAACTAAATTCCTAAGCATACACTCTGTATAAAGCCTCTATCAATAACCATCACAGAGAACTGATTTGTAAGTATACTCCTTATGAAGAGAGACATTTTTAGCCCATGCTACAAATCTAAATTTAATCAAGGATATTGCTTAAGCAGACTTTTCTTTTTTCCATAAGCAAGTCCAGAAAATTCCTCTGGATCACTTTTGATTCAGTGAGGGGATGTTATTGGGCTGCTACCAGAGCTCACTTCCTCCTAGCCAGAAAATGGCAACATTTGGCCTCTAAAAACAAAAAAAGCTCCAATCTAGCAAATACTTAGCATCCTTTGCAAACAATAATTTACTCCAGCAAGATGTTAGGTAAAAACTTTCTAAGTAAGAACCGGGTTTTCAAAAGTCCTGTGTGTGTACACTCACAAAAGCCCAATCTTTAACAATTTGGCGAGCAATGTCTAAATCACTCCCAGTACCACTAACTGTTTTGAAAAGTCCTACACTTGGGCAAGAACTGAGTGTGGGGTTTTGTCTTGTGCTGTAAGTGTAAGTGCCTAGTCACTCCTGGGGACTTAATAAATGCTCTAGGAAAACCAGGAATGATTAAAGCCTCACCATTAGCTTCAATGGAATAAAGATTTTACTCCACATCTTTCACTTATGTGACTGGATATAGGTTTAGAAACCCAACTTTCTTTTGCTTCTCTTGGAAATCTAACTCTAAAAATTCAAAACAACCAACAAGGGCTTAATGAGGAAAAACAAATTAGTCAGACTTGCATAGCTATACAGCAGTACAGACAGCTGAGCGGCAACTTCTAAGGAGTCAGCATGAATGCCTAGAAGATGATTTGCTGGTTTAAGGTTTGCACTATAATTTTGTTTGACTCGGGATTAATTCTGCTCAAAACTGAATCAAAAACAAACAAATATTTACATTCTTTACACTGCAGCCAACACCCAATGCAAGGAGTACATTTGCCCAGTTCATCCTGAGTGTGGTATGTATTTAGCTCAAAGACCCCACTTGTTGTATCTCAGCAAGTGGGGACATGGGAAATAATCTGTTCTTTAATTTGTCCAGCAATGAAAAGCAGGGAAGTAAACAAAATCCTACTGATAAGAGAGATTCAGTCAGGAAAAGTTTGGCTGATCCTCCAACTCGAGCCCCAGGAATAATTAATTCCCTTTGAAAAGGTCTGGATGTACTTTCTTTACATAGGTGCATCATTTTTCTGAACCATCTCTGGTAAGCTTTTCTCCACTATCTGCACTTTACATCGTTACAGGAATACTCTTTCCTTGATGTTTTCCCCCAGAGCATCACTCCATCTTGAGCAACATTGCTCAGCACTCCCACCCTCGATGTAAGCAGGACAAAAGTCAGCTATGGTACTCATGGGCAAGGAGCGACTGCAGAGAGCAAAAAATCTATAGTGAGAGAGAATGAAAGTCATGCTGAAAAGGTGTTAAGCTTGTGCTGGAGAGAGCCGAAAGAACCTTCCACAGAGAAAACTAGGGAAAAAAATTAAGCGGAGAAGAAAAAGAATGTAGGGTCAGGAACTTGCTGGCAGTGCTGTTCTCTAGAACTCTACTGGCCTTGTCAGACAAATTAAGATATTTCTGCTTACTACCTAGCTTTTTTCACCCCGCAATACCTTGCAGCACTCGCTCTCACGTGCAAGCACAGATTAGGTCTAATATAAGGCCCTTCCCATTACTGAGCTAAGGTGTGAGTGCACCTGCATCTCATTGCTTCAGGCAGACAATTGCCCTGTCCTAACCCCTTCTGCAGCCAACATGGCAAGCCATTTATCACCATCATCTAACTTCATTCACTTCCTTGCCGAGTGACAGCCATCAAAAGTCTCATTACTGGCCTGCTACTAGGTGGCAAGGCAATCACATCACCTAACGAGGTATTAAAGAGGACAGAAACTTCCTAAATCCCATTACCTAGAGGCCCTCCCTCCCCCCAGATGAAGATTTGAGTGTGTTTGTGCCACAGATGTCAAATACATTTCTGACCCTTTTAATTTTTCAACCTTGCTTCCAGGTGAATGAAGAAGGAGAGTCCTCCTGTAGATGCATGGATTTGCTTCATGGAGTTTCAAACCATCAACGGCTGAATTTGCCGTATGTTTTCAAGGCAAATCCACTTACCTGACTAATAAGTAAAAGTCATGAAGAGATTTATCCTTGGCAACTCCAGCACAGTGCTAGGAGTGTATTTCTCTACAATGTGGGAGGACTATTTCCATGTATTCGAGCCTATTACTGGAAGCAAAGACAAAACCCTTCCAAAACTACCTATCCCATTAATTTCTGCGAGAGAAATGGCAAGGCACACTTGTGGCAACAGAAGTCACAAAATCTGAAATAACATTAATAATGACCACAATGACAATCAGCAGTCAGTACTCGTTGGCTCACATCACCTGGCAATGCTGCCAAAGTGAGGTAGAGTTTGGAATAGAATAGTCTGATGCACTATGCCCTCTCCACAAAGCAAATGCATCGCTTTCAAACTTATGGCCTCATAACACAGATTTATATTAAGACAGACTCAGCTAGTCCAGTGGAAGAGAAAGAAACCCAAAAAACCCCTGTTCTATTTTTTTTTCCAGTGTTCATTTCACCTTCAGGACTCCTCCCTTTGAAAATCAGAGTACCTACACAAATACACAAGTGTACATACATGTATATATGCACATGTTAAAAACATTTAACAGATACCACTCTTTTCCCATTCAAGATATTAGTTACATCTTTCTGTATCTCGTTGTGCTGGAAGAGGAGAAGGTTTTGTTTCCTGCTTTTTGTTCCTGGCTTTGGTATGACGAGAAGCTCAGACTGACAATTTTTCATGATGCAACACATGGAAAAAAGGACCTGCTTGGCAGAGAAGGGCTTTCCATGTGTGGAAAAAGCAGGCATAAATGGTCTCCAACATATCTGTAAAACTGCTAGACTTTTCTTAAATAGTTACCAGAACCCATAAGTTTGTTTTGCCGAGAGGAACAATGGGCACTGGAGGAATTTGGACACACTCCAGTTACTTATCATCTGAATTTCTTTACAGCAAAGTAGTCTGATGCAGCTATAATTATGGTTGCTAAAAACTTCACTGGAAACTATTTTTCTAAATGATCTTTAAGAATTGCTAGATAATTAACACATTTAAATAATTTCCACTTCTTGTCCAAAGCCCAAAGCCCAGGTATTTTCATTCTGCAAAAGGTTATCTTAGTCAAAGTTATGGGAAGAATTTTAGAAGTTTATAATTCTATTCAGAAACGTTCATGGAAAACACTTGGTAGTAGCTGTAATAACGACATTAAGCCTTGCTGATGATGCATGTGCTTCATATACCCTCAAAACATTTAGTAACGTTCTTCCCATACAGCCCCATGGCTGCCTCTTAAAGCTAATTTATAGCATTTGGGACTTTTAGTCAAAATTCCCCTGGGGAACAGATCAGGAGAGAGAATGGGACAAGGACTGAAACAAAGTGAAATCATAAGAACAGCTTACAATGCCTAAATGCACCTTTTCCTTCACAAAAAATACAACATCTTCCAACTGACTCTGCTACAACTGGACATCAAACTGCAGCAGATACCAGGGCAAATTAATGATTCTTTATTTTTGTGCAAGCCTGCTAATGAAGTTCACTTCCTTTGTTAGCCAAGGTGATCTAAACTGAGTCTGGTCAATTTTTCTTTCTTAGTCCAGGAAAGTTTCCTGCCAGCTGGGCCTGCAGAAATGGCCAAGAGAACAGAATGGACCCAGTACAGGAATCCACCAGGTCTTGACCTCAGGTCTGAAATTGCTCTCTTCTATCCACAGTACTAAATCCACACCACACCTGCAGAGCACTGCTGCACAATACCTGTTTATCAACCAGGTATCCATATTTAGATCTTCATCTCCTTGCCTAGTTACGGAACATTATTCAGAGGTTATATCTTAAATATATACCAGATCGCTTCACAGACACACACGTACCTAAACACACATCCATCCACAGCCCAAATGTGTTGGGATATTTTTGTGAGGTTTTTTTGTGGGCCATTTTGGTGGGGTTTTTTCAAGGATATTTGAAGTTCAGCTTCTGCCAGGTTTTTAAAATCTTCTTCTATTTTTTAAAAACCAAACTGTATTTCAAGTAGAGATCATCTCTACAGGAGTCAGTTCTTATTATCAGTGGACTTCTTAATAATGTTCACCCTGTCTTTTTCTGTTGCTATATTGAATTTGAGTGCATATAGCTTAATAGACACACCAGATGCTCCTTCCCTAGGTTGTTTAGGAGCTAATACTTCATCATTTGAAAGTTTCTAAAAAAAAGTGAGGTTCATTATTTAGTAGATTAGCCATCAGTTCAGAAGATGAGACAACCTGAAGGAACTACCTTGCCTGGCTGTAAACCAAAGTCCAGACGTTAGGAGGGGCTGTCCTGCTTCTTCATTGGAGAAGGAAGTAGGCAGCCTGGGCACATCCTTTTTTTTTCAAAGCCTACTGACAGTGAAATAATGTCTTCCAGAAATAGCATCATTTCCTCGCCCCCTTCTCCAACCAGGTAAGGGCTGAACCCAATGGACTCTTGACTTCTTCCAAGGCTGGAGACGTTTTCTGCTCCAGTCATTTACTTCGCATTTTACCCTCCCTTATGGTTTAGAAGGTGAATAGAGAGATAAAAACACCACCTTTAACAGCTGCCTTGCCACCCACAGAGCCAGCAGTGACATCTCAGACTCAGGCATGTGACAGATTGAATCACTGAGTATGGTGATACCTATCCCCAACCCTCCCCTCCCCGACCCAAACAGGTCAGATAGAAATGTGAGCAATTCTTGGTCTCTATTACTTATAAATCAGAAATATCTCCCATGTGTCACTTTAAATGTATGAGGTCACATGTATTCATTTAGAAAGTAGACAGGCAGGAGTCCAAATATCTCTGGCTACAAGAAACGTGTGATGCAGTAAAGCATGTGAATGAAGGGTTAAAGTTTATAAAATGTTTTATAAACCAGAGTTACATTGCTAAATACATGTAGTGCAATCTAGGCACCAGAAAAAAGCTTGCAGTACATGCTGGTGGATGTGATTTTAAGTATCCAGTCAGATAACCTACTTGTGAAGTCAAATGCATTGAAACAACAACAGTCTCTGTGGCATCTTTAGGCTGAGCCAACTCAGAACAATTTTTATGTTTAAGGAGATAAATATGGAGGATCCGACAAATCTACATCCACAGTTGTCACAGATTACAACTACAATAGAGCCTGATTGCAAATACTATCAATAGCCTTATGTTGGATTTAAAAAAAAAAAAAAAGGAAGGAAAAAGAGAAAATGAATAAAAGAACCGAAAAGCCACACCCCCATCCCATATTGAAACCCAAAAATCCCAGCCATGGCCCAATGCCTTGCCACATCATGGTTGCTGGCAGCAGGATGCTGCTGCTCCTAATATCAGAAGCTGCTCGGGCTGCTCCCCAGAGAGAGAAAGCTCTTCTTTGTCTCTCTCAGTCTCTTTAGAAAGCCTCAGCATGCCTGGATGAGCTGGTAGGGATGGGCTGCAAAGACACTGTGGGACTGCTTTATTTTTCCCATTACAAGCAGGTAACATGGTCCCCAAGAGCAGAGGCCTAAGTTCTGCACATGCATAATTTCTCTGTAAAAATCTTCTCCTTTTGGCATGCTGGCAGCAGTTCATAATTATGAATACATGGTTCACAATTATGGTTCATAATTCTTCCAAAATGGAGAGTCTGGTGATACAGGGATCTACAGAAAGAGCTGAATCAACATTTCCCTTGATTTTCCTTCATTTCAAGAGGAGTCTCCATATGGAGAAAGTCTGAACTTCCGCTTTTTGTTTCCAAATGAGTCTAAACCACACCTCCAGTTTATTTGGAGCAGGTGGTGCAGTAAAAACGCTAAAATGAGTTTATGGGCAGGATTATATGATTTAGTGCTCCTGGCAGAACAAGGACTAGCACGAGAACACTGGAAGTCCTCTCTACTCTTCAGTCTTCTGCTTTCTAAGCTTTCTTGCTCAAACCAGAAGAGCAATACTAGCTGGTAACCTTTAGGCCAAGCCAGGCAGCTCTGGGTGCTTGCTACCAGGCTCTGCAGCCGAGGCAGAAGCCTGTGCTGGAGCATTTGTTCACTCCCACCCAGCAAGCAAGGGTTTCACCCACCCAAATGCTCCTCACCTGCATCAGGCAGCCCATGGCACAAATGGCTTGTCCTTGAAAGACCAGAGCTCGTTACTCCACATGAGCATGCCAGGCTCCAGTCTCTCTCTGGAGAGTGTTAAATGTAAGCTGCTTTAGACTTCAGCTTCTGGAAACATGTTGTTGACAATATGAGGAGAGACTACAAATTTGTGCAAAAATGGCTTATTGCAGCCCAGCCAACCCCCAACACATTTTGCCTCTCCAGTGCTATCATACAGGAATCTTCACTTTTAAATGGCAAGGGTTAAAACCAGCTAAGAGAAAAAGACACACAGAACCTTGAGGCTTTCAATGGTAGAAATACAGAGGGGAGGAAACATAATGACAAAGTCTCCACAAAACATACACTGGTCCTAAAGAGGTCCCTAGCTGTGCTTCACACAGGCCAGGACAAACCCTTCAATGGTAGGTTATAAATATGCTATCAAATAGATAAGGCTTAACACCCCCAGCTCAAGAGCAACTGGGGTAATTTCCCAAGCCTCACCAATGCCAGCTGATTAAGAGCTACAACCTTAACTAACAGCTACCTAGAGTGTGATCCCTGCAGTCTCATTTAGGCACTCAAATTACCTCAGCTGCAAAGGTGCTGGTACTGCATGCCAGAAGAAGGCACCACCTCAGGCCTCCCAAGCTCACAGAAAGGACTACTGTAATAAGAACTGGGCACCTGCCTAACATTGATGGCAATTTCTGCAAAGAACCTTTTAGAGACAGCTCATCAACGAACAGCACGGCTGCAGCCTATCCCAAACTGCCTTCATCCAACTTCAGGCATGCCCTGAAGCCACAGGAAGCGAGAACATCTCATGCTGTAGACAACTCTCCCCACAGAAGTGTTTCCCTGAAGGGCCATAAGGAGCTCTGCAAAGCTGCTGCAGTCCCAGCAAAGCCTTATGCTGCTGCAGCACACTGGCTGTCCAGCCATCTCTGGTGGGGTGGGTCTGTCACTGCACAGGTGCCTGGGATGGTCCCTGTGCATTTGATGCATAGGCTGGGAAGTGCCACCTCCACTGCCAGAGAAGGGAGGTCTGACAACACAGTTGTACAGCAGGGATTGGAGCCCTTGCTACATCCAGTCCATGGTATGAGTGCTTCACTGTGCTGGGATTGGAAGGCTGGTTTATGATTTATAGAAGACAGGCAGTGGCCTTTGGCTCATTTGATATCTGCCAAGATAATAGTCAGCCTTTGATATACAAACTCATTCAACAGATTATTCCTCCAAGGTGCCTTACTACGTCTAGAGCAAATCAGCCCAGAGATGTCAGAAACATGAACATACGCTTCCTTTCAATCTGCTCCTTCAGCACTTCCTGATACACACCACCTCACAGTTCCCATCCCAGAGACATGTATGGATAGTGCCCCATGTATTGCATCAGCCAGGTATTTTCACAGAATAAAGCTGTGCACAGGCATAGCTCAGGGGAGAGGAGCATGCACATGTGCGCAAGCATGAGAAGCATGTGTGTCCAGGAAGCAAAAGCAGAACAGCACTTAAAACAAGAAAAAAATACATAATCTTTTAAATGCAGCCACCTAATCTCTTTTCTTTCAGATCTGTAAGGCACAAGATCACATTGATATCATCTTATCAAGTCACCAACCAACAGTATGCAGTGTTGTTGCTATTTTTTTCATTCTCAGAGAAAAAATACTCTTTAATGAAGCTGTTCAGCCTTATGTTTGAACAGCAAAAGCAGGAGCCAACCTCATCAGTGTTTAAGAGTTACAGGGGCTGAGAGTGTTTTCTCATTGAGCATCAATTCCATCTCTTTGAACCAACTGCCACAGATTCCAGGAGCTTGCCCACACTACAATTTTCACACTTAGCAACTGTAAAATTGTTAAAGCGATAAGCTTTCCACATGGTTGCTGTGTTATTAGTGCTCAGTTTGGCATGCCACCTTAGGTATGGGCTTTAAATGCCACTTTCCGGGGTAACCTTGGTCATGAAATCAGAAAATCAGATCATTTTCTGATCTGTTTTTTTCTCCATCTCTGGATGAGATTAGATTTTGCTATGCCTGACTGAGAAATCTCACTTGGGATTCCAGAGGAGGCTGGAGCCCTGAACCCCTTAAGAAGTGGGAGGCAAAGATGTCTCAAGCTATGATAATAAAGAAAGAGCTAATTTCAACACATCACATTAACAGGCAATTAGTAATTAATTTGCAATGAGAGACAAACATGCTTGCAAAATATGTTCAGAGGGTGCTTCCCTGTCAAGTTAGGGTGCTTTGTTTTATTTCTCTAAAATGATGCTAAAACATGGGTTTTCTTCTTTCTCTGTGTTATCTATGTCTATTTATCTCAGGAAAACAGAACTGTGGGAGTTAGGGGCTTTCTTTAAACATTTTAACTAAATGCAATCAAGAAGCAGCCCAGCAGTGTTTTCAAGAATTATTTTTTAACCATGTTTAAGTGATTATCTGATCTTTCTGTAGCTATAATCTTTTGACAGCTCATTATGTTCCAAGTATGTTGTATGTGCTAGATGCAGTGTTACTTAAAAAGGATGACAAACTGCACATCAACCATAATGAACAACAGACAAATGTCAAAAAATTTCATTTCTAGTGTTTAGTCATGCTCCCGTTGAAAGTTAACATCACATTAAACACTATTATGGAATATCATTCAAAATGTCAGGGAAAAAGCTCAGCTGCTCCATCAAGTAATATACTTTAAACTGCAGGACTTCAATGGTTGGTCAACAGAGCTGCAATAACTGATGATATGCAGGACCACCCGCGGACACCCTGAGACTTACTACTGATTAACTAGGAATAAAAAACCGTATCAATTCAGCAGAGATGCCCTGTACTAAGATTTTCATTCTGGCTATTATTTCTAATATCCCCCCCCAAAAAAAAAAAAAAAAGAAGAAATCAATCAATATGCAGAGGCTGAAAATATTATAGATTAGAGGGTTTAAAATACAAGGCACTCTAGAGAGACTGTAATCTTTGCCAGGAGTTATTCTGAAAGCCACATGTTCAACTAGAAAGGCTGAAGTAAAATTCAAGTACACCCAAGAAGCACAGGCTCACAGGGTTTAGCTCCTCTCAGGAAAACTTCCTGGGACTCCATTCAAACTTCAGTGCAAGAGCAAGTTGTGAGACCGATTTGAAAACTTACACATATGGACTTATTTCAGAGCCATAAGCCCCAAGATGGCTTCTTCCCTAAGTAGCCCTTCCAGCTCTTTGAACTCACTTTCACAGAAAGCTGTTTAAGACAGGTTTGCACAGCTGGGAAAAAGGGATGCAGAGAGGGGAAGCTTTCCTGAGCAAGAATTAGCTTGCAATGGGAACCACCCCTCCAAACCCACCTTCAAAACCCCCACAAAGCTGATGTGCCAATGTCATGATAGGAAAGCCTGCTTTGTGCCTTTGCAACCTTGCTGACAGTTGGAGGCTGCTAAACTTTTCCACTGTTGCCAATTATCCCCAGGCACTTGAGGCAGGGTAACTGAGGCACACTGACAAGTGACAGGAATCGATTTTTCAGCATGCGTTTTTTATACTTAGACAGGGAGTGTCAAGCTAATGAAATGAACTACTAAAGTACAAAAGTGGATTACAGCATGTCAAATAGTCTGTGAAAAGCACCCATCTCAATGTCCTTCAGTCTTTCACTGCCACCCTGCCTTGCAGCTACTGCTTGACTGACTTCAGTGGTCTTACCAAAGCAGGCACACAGGCACGAGTTCCTTCAAACCCAGCCAAGAGTTCCTTCAAACCCAGTTGATCAGGTCAGGACCACCCACTGCGGACAAGGTGACCATAAGGAGCCCCAAGGAGCAGGGAGCATCAGTTCTGGAGAGACACTCTGATGAGGCAAAACCTCACACACACATTACAGACAGACAACAAGAAAAGACTTCCTCAGCCATGACCTGCCAATATTAAATGCTAGAAACCATGAAGGCCATCATTAACCCCCTCCAACATCTTGAGCAACAGCTCTTAATTCAACAAATAAGCCAATGCTACTTAAAAAAACCTGAAATCCCTTTGTTTTAGTGGCTGCTGCATAAAATGTAGACTTGGGGATTAAGGCTAAGGGCCTTCTGTCAAAAGTCTCTGCAAGTGTCACTAAATGCAGATATGTGAGTAATAATATGGTTCAGTCTTTCTTGTCACTACCAAATCTCCATGAATTTTGTGCTCAAGGATCACATCACAACTCAGAGAGAAGCAGGAATTTGGAGACTTATTTCACATCATGGCTGTTGTCGGGGGTTGGGAGCATTGGAATTTTTTCTCCATCCCTGTTACTAAGAGATAAATGGCTAGGTGCTCAGAACTATTAAGTCTTTTGTAAAAGACAAAGACTATAGGCTGG
>VZRO01000978.1:777-23448 GCA_013397915.1 Daphoenositta chrysoptera | reverse complement strand
CCTGCTGCTGCTCGGGAGGCACCGCACCTGCCCTGCCCGGCCGGGAGCTCCACAGCGCCCCTGCTGCTTGCAACCGCGATTACACCAAACAGGAAAGTGCATGGCAGCCCAAAAGACACCTGCTACTGGTTTCTGGTTTTGTTTGTTCGTTGTTATCCTTGTTATTGCTTGTTTACTCTGCTATATATATACTAGTAAAAAACTGTTATTCCTTTTATCCCATACCTTTGCCTGAGAGCCCTTGATTTCGAAGTTCAAATAATTTGGAGGGAAGGAGGGTTACATTTTCTACTCTTAAGGGAGGGTTCAACCTCTCTTAGCCGGCACCTGTCTTTCAAACCGAGACAGCTGTCCAGCTCACAAATGCTCTATGTAATGCAAAACCTTAATAATTTACTTTCTTATTAGACATTCACAGCATTCCCTCAGACAAAAAAACAGCTACGCCATGCTCCAAGCCCATCCCAATGTTGATGTTCAAGCTGGGGTACAGTTTGGCTTCCCCACTTATATGACAGACTGGCACCTGTTTGGACAAAGTAAAAGCTGGCAGTTTCATATGCACACCTTGCACAGAGGACATCCCTTATGGAATATTATTTATGGGTGAGGAATGAGACAGGGCAGTTTGTGAACCCTGTCCAGCCATAACCCCAGTCTCCCAGATCTGCAGCAGGAAGCCAGGAGGCCAAATTTCTCAAGCATTTGTTTCTTAAAAAGTAAAAGGCTTGTTGATCCGTTATCCCAGTTAACAAACAGAATAAAGGATTTCCACAGTGAAGATAAATGTCAGTAAATTTCATCATTCCCAGCTATTTTGCTCCTTAAAGGACAATCACATGATTCAGACTCTTTCTTCAGGAAGAAGAATCCTTTCCAAGCCTGGTGCTCATCCCACATATTTTTGATTTGTCTCCCCCAACCAACTCACCCTACCTGCTTCCCATGCAATTGAGTATTAATAGCATGAAATTTCCTATTTCATGTTACAAGTTCTTTATCTGTTGGCAGCCTTGCATTTGATCTTCATCTTTTCTGCTTATCCTATGTTTTTGTTATGAATAAAATAAAAATTAAAACGAGTAAGGTAATAAAATGAAATTAGATCATATAATGAATATCTTGGGCATTGCACATAAAAGGAAATTAGGAGTTCTATAGAGCTGCATTTTTATTCAACAGGATATTAACACACCCACGTGTCTTCAAGACCTAAATCAGAGCATCTTTTTATCACTTGCAGTGACACAGGGGACTTACAGGAGAAAGAGGATGTGGACAGTGTTGTAAATAAACTGCTCAGATCCTCCAGCAATGGAAAATATAAACAGGTAATAAATACAAATTTGATAAAGCCCAAGTTTCTGCCTGTTCTCAGATATCCATGTCAGACACGGATATCAAAGAAATCCTACTCTGGTATGGTGTGATATTCATTCCTATTGCATTGCAGCAATAGAAGTGCTGGGAGCAACTCTTACAGCATGGAAAGATGCAGTGATTTTGTCACCATGGTGTTTGCTTTTAATCAGCATCAAGAACTTTGGTCTATTTTTTTTTATGAGAGAATTTCTGTTAAAAAATAATTCAGTATTTCTATCATGAGGAGCTTGAATTGCAAAGGAGGGATTTGCACAAAGCACTGCAATGTACAAAATGAATTGGTTTGAGCTCATCTTTCCCTGTTAGATCTAGAAAATGCTACAGTTGAGGGGAAAATTGATTTAAAGTTGAGTTGGCTCCTCTTTGCTCATAGCTTAACATTATCTTGGAGAGCAGAGACACGAGGAAGACCCTGTCCTTCAGGTCCTCCTCCACGACACAGCCACTCTTCCTCCTGGGATCTGCTGTGTCCTTTAGCTCGTTTCTGGCATCTCAAGGGATTCATCACAAGCAGCGCTGTATTCCTTCTCCTTTGCTTACTTTTCTTTCTACAGAAATATTCCAGATTTTTTTCTTCAATCCTCCCTGCTTCTGTGAGAAATTCCACATCTCAGTTAAGGCATTATACTTTCAAAACCAACCCTCACAGTTACTAGTTTTGCAGCAAAGAAGGGAGTTAGTCTTATTAGTCATATTGCTCTCCACCAGAAATGTAAATTAATCCAATGAAAAATAAAGGGTATTTTCTTATATTAAAGATGTTTGTAAAAATTTTGGAATCTATAAGGCTCAGAAGTGTCTGAATTGTTGCAATCCATTACCCCCGGGGCTTTCAGGGCAAAAAGGCAATCCTCCTCTCAGTTGCAACTTAATAAGAACTTCTGGTTTTGGAAATTAATTACAACAATACTACTCACCATAGACCCAGTATCTTTACCTTGAAAGGGACTCCATGAAAAATGAACCAAGTAACTTGCACTTAACCTTTTTATCTACTGAACTTATTATTTTAAAAACTAATAAAACTAAAACTATGTGGTGCCTGTAGTACAGCACTGTATTTTCTTAACATAATAAACAGCATATTTTACAAGCTACATGATTTATGTATATGGTAAACCCAGCAGAGAAAACTTACCATGATTAATAAGTTTAACATTTTTACTTAGGTCACGTAGTCACTTTCCAAAGACATCAATAAAATGTTTTAGAGTTAAATAACAAATCAGTCACTGACAAGATAAATCACTGTAATGGGCAACTACTTTCCAATTACACTTTATTTCTGCAGAAGTCATATTGGGGAAACAGCATTAATTGCCATTTGGAATTGATAGGGCATTACTACCAGGAAGGGAGAGAGGCATCTCAGTTCAAAACTGTAAATGTCCTTTGTGATGCCAGCACAATACTTAAGTTGAAAATAAATCACAAGCAGCATGAAGACAGCAGGAGTAATAGTTCCCCCACTCCCCATAACAGACGACTTAAATAAATGAGAAACACAGTTCTGTAAAAGGTAAAATGCTTCATCTTCCTTTTTTTTTTTATTTTAAAAAAAGCTATTCTTTCATCCAGTAGCTCAGACTTTCTATGGCACTCAATGACTGCAAATATGCAAAGGTCTTAGTTATCTGCAATGTGCTTTCTTACTGATGCAGACTTTTTCCAAGGACAGGCAAAAATGCAGGAAATAAATTCAATGCTTCTTGTGCAGTTATAGTTACAAGATGGCCAAAAGGAGCCAAACATTTCCAGAAAAAATGTCTTGTATCAAAATAACCAAAAGAGGAAAAAACCCAAGAATTTGTAAGTCAGATCTTTAAAAGATATTACAACTACCCACACTTCTAGAAATTCCCATAGTCCTACAGTTTGGAGTGACTTGCTATTTAGACAGTACAGGAGAGGGAGCTATTTTTCGGACAAACTTAACACAAGATTGAAAAATATAAATTTCAAAATATATAAATTTTAAACATATATGAAATCCCAACATATTAAGGAGAGAAATACAATTAGAGAATCCAAGTTCCTTCAATTGTGCCCCCAAAACAGCACTTCCATTCTCCCATCAGTTTAAGTCAGAGATACCTAACAAGGTCTGGTCCTTCCAGGGTATGACAGTGCCACATGGATAAAGTGCGGGGTGACGCGGCTCGGGGTTCAGCCCGGGGATCCCCTCACTGCGCCAGCAGCAGGTGTCCTCAGCAGCCTCCTGCCAGCGGAGCGCAGCGACGCCCCGTTACCAGGGTGGAGACAGCGAGCCCGATGGGTAGCGCGTCGACGAGGGCAAGGATGAGAGGGAGGCTTCCGTGTGGAGTTCTGAGAGGTTTTATTCTTGAAGGGGTCCAGGGATGGAAAAGTGAAGATTCAGGGTGTGCAGGGGTTTTTAAGGGTAGGAGGCACCAGGGGCGGTGACAAGTACATAACCAATAGGGGTATAACAGAGGAGGGTTCAGGGCATACAGAAGCTAAACTGATAGGGGATAGGAGAAAACCGGGGTAAACCATACAAACAGGGCAGGATTTCTTAACTGAGAAAACAGGTAACTAATAAGCCTAAAAACGGTCCGCAACAGTGGGGTATAGTGGATAGTCTTCTAGGGCTGAAAGCCAAGTCCCTTTGTAGATGGTGACATCCATTTTTTGATTTGACTTCATCTGCCAACAGACTCCAGAATACACCTACACCACAGGCTGGCAACCAGGCTGGTGACCTGGTTACTCAGGGTAGCACAGCTACCTGCTGTGGCCTATAAACTCTCAAACTCAAGTATTTCAAGAGGATAACTGCTTGTATTAGGAAAAAAGTGTCTGACTTCCAGTTCAGCTAAGGCTTTACTAACGAGTCATAAAATGCCCAGTTGCAAAGTATTGCTTTGTTGTCTGCTACAACTTTTTAAACTTATTGAACCAAAGCAAATTTCTGGACTGCACTAAAACCTTAGGAAGTTTGAATCCTTCCTTTTCCCCGAGTCTTCATCTATAAATATTGTAAAATCAGCATTAAGAATAGATAAGAAGCAATTAAATTCAGGTCATTGTGGCTTTCCATAATGCAGTAAGCAGAAGTATCAATTCACCAGTTTGGCATTGGGCAGCACCTGGAGGTCCTGCTGTAAGAACTCCAAGGGGAAGCATTAACTTGTCAATACCATTCTGCTACAACATGAGCAGCCAGCACAGTGGATTGTCCTGCTTCGGCAGCACTGACGGCATGCTCCACAAACAAGCCAGGCTGCTCTTCAGCAGCAAATCACCCATTTCCAAATGTGTGTATCGTGTGATGTATCGTTCCAACAGCTGCCCTCGGGTCTCTCCACAGTCTTTCCACAATGCAGTGTTTCCAGAGCGATTTCACAGGCTATTCATTTCCAATAAATATTAACCACCCAGGCTGCCCATGCTGCACATGTTTGTGTGCTGCTGCATGGGGAGCACGTGCATGAGTGCAGGTCAGACCATCTCCCAGGAATTTCAGTAAATTCCAGGCTTACCTAGTAATTGCAAACCTCGTTTTCCAACTGCTCATCCCCTTTCCCTTCTCATCACTAATTCTTTCATGGATATAAACATCCAGGATGAGGCAGAAATGCTCTTGGACTCTCAGCTGATAGCTAGCATTAGTAAGGGCAAACAGATGGGTATAAAAAAACCAAGTGCCAAGGACACTATTACGTGTAATATAGCAGTGCTGATATGCCCCAGATAAATCTCTGTGCCATTTAGTATACTTTACCCCAAAAGATAGTAAAATCTGGCTGAACTGACAAGAATGTGGGAAATGAGAAGAAAAAAAAGACTTGCCCCAGGTCAGAAGCACTGCTTTAAATATCTCAGCTTCTACTCTTTGTGCAGAGATGGATATGTTTACAGGACAGTGTAATGACTTCCCCAGATTTACATCAATCCCGTGCACTTCCTATTTAGAGTTTAGAAATCAGGCTGTGCATCTTCCTAAAAATGCACTTTCAACAACACATTCGAGTCATAAGTCTCCAGAACAAGCCTGAACTTTCAGAGGGAGATGCAATTTTGTCCCCCGTACTGCCTTTTGCAAGACTCACTTGAAATTAGTCTTCTCAACACTTATTTGGGCACCTACATAAGTCACCCAAGTAGAAAAAGCCCTTGTGCTCTCACAGCTTCTACTCACTTCAAGACCAAGTCTGACCATCAGTCTGACCATCAATTGTACATGAGCTGAAACATGGATATAGGTGTCTCAGAGGAACTACTGTTAATATTTTGCCCTGATGGTGATGAGTGTTTCTTCTGAACACTTCAGCTACTTCGCCAGTTGCTTGTCACAAATGTGAGAAAAGATCAGAATTTTTTCTTTGTCCAAAACAGCACTACTTAAATTTTCTTTGATAACTAACTGAATTTCAGCATATGGAAACACTGTGTAAGTAACCACAGAAATACAGGATGATCTGCCTCCTTCCTCTCCCCTTATTCACACAATCATTCCCCCTTCCCTAACCAACCTGGCAGGGAACAAGGTGGCTTAGGTTCCCTTGGTGAAAAGGGAGAACACTTCCACTTTTACCAAATTTAATGGACAAGATGAGGCTCTCTGAGTACCCATCACAGGTGTGATCTCTTCAGACAGACAAAGCATCTGAATACAGCCAGAGGACCCATGCCCCTGCCCAGTCCCAGTCTCAGTCCCAGTCCCAGTCCCAGTCCCAGTCCCAGTCCCAGTCTGTGTTTCCAAAGCATACAAGTGACTTAGTACAGACAAATATAAACTTCTACCCAGGTATTCAAAGAGCTCCCTATAATGAAGTTATCTCCAAAGGCCTAATGCACATCCTGAAACAAGCTCTTCATCTCTATGAGCATTAAAAAATGCTGAGAAGTTTCTAACATCTGGTGTGTGGTTTTGAATTACCCTTAAGATTCCTTTGGGTGCAGAGAGAGGGAACAACCTGGTACAGGTAATTTCTAGCCAGAAAAGAACAAAGGAAAAAAATATTGAGGTTTTATGGGCTGAACTGGAAGTGAGGCAAGATTTGCAGAAACTGGTAACTGTATTTTAGAGGCCAATATACTGACCTTAGAACAGCTCCAATTTTCTGATAATGGGGTTTCTACTTGCATTAGGAGACTAGTCACATTAAAGAACCCTCCAGCAGGGATCCTGAAGAGCTCCCAAAGGTTTGGGTCAACTGTGATTTCTCTCAAAACAGAGCATGAAGTTCAAATACACGAACGGATGGAAGGCTCCAATTCCTTCTTAAAACACTACAAATTGTTGCACTACACTTTCGGAACAAAGACAGAGGGTTCTTACATCTAAGTGCAAAAAAAAAAAAACCCAACCCACATCTATCTGGGAAGAAACTAACAACAATAAGAAAAATAATATAATACCCTAACACACTTTGGGCATTGCAATAGAAAATAAGCACACTGAGAGAAGAAGAATGTGGTGATATCTGTGCTCTTGAGCCTTATACATGATTTCCCTAAAGCAGGTTATTGGGAAAAGAAAGAGTAGTAGAGCACACTAAGCATGAAAAAAAGAGGTAGAACAAAGGGTATTTCAAAGACATATTTTCTGAACACAATTCATAGGTGTATTGCTAGCACTGAAGCAGTGGAAACAATTTCCACACTAACCTAGAAAAATCATGGGGTTTACACATGATGAAAACACTGTTTCTATTACTATCAGCAATACTGCAAGAAAGTAGATGTCCTATCTAAACTCAGTGATAGCTGTAACATTCCTATAAGGCTGTCCTCTTATCTGCTTAAAAACACTACTGTAGTGAACTAAATCCAGCCATGGGTAGTCAAAATGAAATGTTTTAACAGGTAAAATGATGTTCTAGCTTTATTCTTAGGTAGTGGGTTTAATTTGTTTTATAAAAGCTCCTTTACAAAATTTTCTTAACTCCCACCATACCCACTATTTCTCATGCTTTTTTCCTACAGTCCTGAAATTCCAACCAAAAATACCTAAAAGGTAGCTTTCTACTGGTTTCTTAAAGTCACATGAGACTGCCCACCTCTTGTCCTAGAATTCCCTCCTCAAAATGTACTTCCATTTGGCTTGCAATCATGGTTCAGCTCCCACACTTTCACCTTCTCCTCCTTTTGGCCTTTCTTCTGCACAGAAAGACTCATAAGCCCTGAGAGAGAGAGCAAAAGTATGTTGATGGAATTAGACTAACAGAGTTTTATAAGGATGACTAAATCAGACAGCTAAAGCAAAGAAGACTCAATAGATAAGCTTTTGCATTCACACAAAGTAAGGTGAGTTCAGAACAAATGGATAAGGCGAGCGATCACTGATGTCCGGCAACACAACCACCACACAACAAGCTAAGTCCCAATTCCTTTCACCATAAAAACATCAAGTATCGACTTGAAGGAAGAGGTTGGGGACGGTCTCAGATGACCCTTCCCTTCCAAGGAAGGTCTCTGCCCTGCAAGCCCACAGAAAACAAAAAAGCCCTCAGGAGCATATCACCTCTTTGGACAGCTTCATCACCAGAACATGGGGCTGACTGCCAACAGAGCAGCCAACAGCAGAGCCATCAAGATGAAGACCCCTTCAACAGCATTAAAGAGCAGGGACAGTTGTTAAAAACTGTAATTCACTGAGCTTGGGTGACAGCTCTCAGGGCTTCAGGAAGTCGTCACGGAAACACAGGTCTTGGGATTGTGAAGGTGGTAAGATGAAAAACAGAGACCATAATTCCCCACTGTTTGCAGGATCAATTTAACACAATTATCAGTTTGTTCTTTTGAGCAAAATCATGACAGCACAGCTCTGCTCCAAATTAATTCACAGCAGTGAAGGAGCAACTAGGAAAGACCATGGCACAGAAATGGCCAGAAGCATCTGCTGGTTAGTTATGTCCACTCCATGAGTACCACATTGCCCTGTGCTGCCTGTGCCATAAGCATGATTCCTCATCACCTTATGGTCCTCCTGCGCATCACTGAGCACTGCATGCTTCTCATTCTCCTTCATCCCAGCAGGATGCTTCAGCAAAACCTGCTGGGTTCCTCTTAGAAAGATAATTCACTGCAGAGAATCTCTCTAGGTCACGTCACAACCAGTCTCAAAACAGTTTAAGACTGATCTGGGTAGCCTCCAAGGTCAGTGAGGCATCCATCATCTTTTGTTGTGAAAGATGTAAAGAATTCAGGCATTTGAAACACGCTCTATACAGTAAACTGAATCTGGAGATTAAGGTCATTGAAGTCACAAATGCTTTTAACTGGTATTCTTGCTTAATTCAAGAAAAGTGTTTCTTTATCATAAGAATTTCTCATTTTGAAGTGTCCTTTACACAGACATTTGCTGGCCATACCCTACTGCCTAAAAGGCTTTTGGATACATACAAACAGAATGTTTTGGGAGCAAATCAGGATGCAACAGTGCCAAAACCTTTGTTCATATTTATTCCATGATTTCACCTATGCCAGTTCAGTAGCAGATCCAGCCACGATGAGTTTCTTCAGGATTTCAAGTAGGTTCTGAATCTATTTAAACTTAAGAACATAATTCTCTCTCTGCCCATTATAAGGTCTTAAAGCTGAAATTTTCAGTAAGGGAGGAGAGAAAGTGCTCAAACATTTATATATCAGAGCTCAGGGACGAGCTACAACTACAAAGAAAAACTACCAGTTATGCAATCAGGACTTGCATCTGCTCCAAAGAAAGGCCATACAGTATTGTTATAATTCACATACGCTCATCACTCCCTAAAATAATGGGATGTTTCATACCATTATTCACAGGAAACAGGAAAACACTTCTAAAACAAGGCTAAACCAGGTAAGGCATATATGATACATGCCATAAATGATACAAATAGGTATACTGACTGCTTGCAGAGTAATGCCAACAGTGAAATACATAAAGTGTAACTCAGCACATAAATAATAGTACTTCAACTAGGAGGCAGCTTTCAAGTTCTCTTGAGCAGGTTCTAACCAGGACTGAGTTTGGAGTTTCATGTAGACACCATTAGTAACTTATATAATAGATACAAAAAAACCCTAAAAGTTTCCTTCTAGGCACATCATTACACAGGCATTAAGGCCTGTGCTCAGCTTAGAAGTACATGTCCCCATTCAGAAAATTACAGTTGCTCCCCATTGTTTTTAAAGCTGAACATTTGCTTCTGCATTTTGGTCATTTGATACTCTCAGTAAGGTAAAGAGAAAAAATGCATCAGCCTCAAGGTTTTCTACAGCTTCTAAGTATTCACTTTGCCTACACTGGCCTTACCATGCCACATTTTCCACTAACACGTCTGCTTTAGTTACACCTTCATGTCTAGCTGCCTGGCCTTGGTGAAAAAATCTGCTATTTTCATGAGGCAGCACTAGCTGACAAAATAATTGACTCCTGGAAGCTGCATAGATACAAAGACCCCTAATGTGTTATTACGTATGAGGTCATCTGTGAGGCACAATTTAATGACTATTTATCATGTATGAAACACTTCGTTTGGAAACATGAAGCATAATTTTTCATCTTCAGCCTACTGGACAAGATAAGAACTCACCAAGTGTATTGATCCTAAATAATTTACTACACCATGGGTAATATCTTAATTTGCTGGGAAAGAGAAGTGACAGAATGGCAGTGCTGGAACTAACGTTTGTTTTTTTCCAATAGAGAATTCATTTAGTCTAGATAAAAGCAGTATGTATTCCCAAAACTCACCTCTATTATTTCAAGTCCTCTCAGAGACTATTTACATGATAGTCTCTGATACGGACAGCAAGACTGATCTGCAGATGGGTATGGTTGTTTGCCCCTCGGATGAAAAAGACATTAGACACAAAGCACTGAGACGTTAAAGCCAAATGGGTTTCATTATACTAATCTCACCTCACCTCGTAGCAAATTCAAGTCACAAAACCTAAACCAGCTATTCCTGGAGCCACCCCTTCAGTTGGAGCACTGAGCAATGGGTATCAGCTGCAAAAGGTTTGTTTATATTTTACTGCCACTCTTGACAGGCCTCCTAGCTTCACCCTATTTTGTATTTTACGTCAAATGACCCATCCAAATCACAATCTGCATCCTTCTTTTTCTAATTAGGTTTGCAGACTTCACATTTGCCAAGCAAAGCTTTAAAATGAAAACTAAAGCCTCAAAATCTGTGAGGCAAATCAGAGAATTCAACAAATAAATAGGATTTAAAATTCATGATTTTCAGCAAACTGCACAACTTCTGCATGCATACATTCGCAATAGTGTGATACTGATAACCACAAGAACCAACAACACACAGCCAAAACTCTACGTATTTCCTCATCTCTCCCTCTTTTCCCACACTCCCATATGTATATATGGCCATCATATGGTAATTACATCTGGTCACTCTTGGTTTGAGACAAACTGGGATTTATCAATTGAAAATGAATACCAACCTCCTAAAACCAGACCATTTCATAAGACTGCATTCTGCGAAACCACCAACATGAAAAGGTTAGGCGAGGAAAAGCCTCACAAGTTTCTAAGTCCCAGCGATTTTCCCACATTTTTTACACAAATTGAAGGAATATGTAATCTGAAACTTACTCTTTTCCAAGATAAACCTATATTCAACGTCTGAGCCCATGTCTGGAGTCGTATCTCTCACCAAGCATGGAATGCTACTAAGATATCTCCTTCTGGCTGCTTGACCCATACACCAACCCTGCCCCAGTCACTACATCCACCTTCCTCCAGGGAAACTGGGAAAACCCACTGAACTATGTGTTTACTGACCACTTTCGACAAATACCTCTTGTTAATTAATTTATCAGGTTTGTTCTACTAAACACCACACACATTTTTAGGGATGTGAACATCTTCCCCTCCTGCCAACATCCCTTCCACCAGAAGAAAGATAAAGCCAATGGATGGGTTAACACAAAAACTGCAAGCTATATGCAGCTCAGGCTTATAACATTTTCAGCATGAATTCTTTATGTCCCTAGTTAATAAGGTAGGCTTTCTTGAAACAAATCAGCCTGTATTCAGTTAATTATTTTCCACGAAAACAAAGAAAAAAGAAAATTACTGCTTTTAAGAACAGACCAGAAAATTCTGATCAATCAAAGCCTGCAGAGAAGATAAACTAAAAGATATTTTTAAGTAATTACACATTGTGCCTAGCAACCTCCTGGTTTTCAACGCTCACTCTTGATTCTCCCATGTTATATCTTATTTCACCTCCAGCAAGATCCCGCAGTAGTGTATTAGTCAAAGCAGTATCATGACATTAGTCATATCAGTATAATGCATCTGGTTATTTTTGCAGACTCTTCTTTTTGCATAGACTCACAGTCATAATAGATAGCAACATCTCCCAAGGGAGTCTTCCAAGCCCTGTTAACAAATCAAATAACCTCCCCTTTCCTTTCCACAAACTTACCAAGAAATAAGGAAAATAGTTTCTACTTCAAGGCTCTTTTCTCAATTTTATTGCTTTGACGAATGAAGAGAAGGTTTGTGTACTTCTTTCAAGGTGAATGTCTGTTGATGATGACATGAAAGAACTGATTAAAAATAAATTAATGCACAGGATATGTTTGATTTCCCTCCAAAAGGGTTGGCCTCCGAGACTGACCACTTACCACTGGAAGGGGAACATCCAGTAAGCAAAAAGCTTCTTACCATCTTGCAAGCAACATGGTAATATTTCCTGAAGCCCAGGCACCAATAAAAATAGCTTCCTCCAAAAGGACTGACTTTTCTAAAGGTACGAATGGATACTTTCTCAACTCCAGGAAAAACTATAAGCAGCATCTTCTGTAAAAAGCAGGGGACAGGGCATCCTCAAAGGCCCAGACCACACCCACACTCCTCACTCTCACATGTACCTGCAAGAAAGTTCTGAAAAAACAATCTCACATGCTTTATAATATAATCCATCCCTCATCCAACTTAAGCTGTCCCTTCCCCCTCCATCACCCTCTGAGGCTCGTATCACTATGCTGGGGTCTTATCACTCCACCCATGTGAGCCACTTGGGATGCTGCTGGGAGCAGGAAGGGTGTTGCATCTCCTTTCTTCCTGCACACACAAAACAGAACTGCCCATTGCNAAAAAAAAAAAAAAGGAGGTACTGATTCCACTGATTCCACTTGCAAGGGACCCTGATGACACTGTAAAACTGCATCCCAAGGCAAAAGGCAATCTGCATCCAAGCACATTAGCTCTTCCCGATGTGGATCCCACAGAAAAGCTTCACCACTGCTGGGGCTCAGAAGTGCATAGGAAGGGCTGTGGGGTGCAGAAGAGGGTTTATTCCTCACCCTGGTGCATCAAGGAAGAGGGAGAGGGGCAGTGGAAATGCTAGGAATGAGTGGGGGGGGGGGAGTTGCAGGAAAAAGCAGAGCCCAGCGCAAGGTACCAGAAGGTGAGTGGGAGGGAACAAGAGCAGACATGTGCTCGACAATTATAGCTGCATTTTGAGCAACTCCAGCAAAATGCGGTGGTGTGTGTGAGAGCAGAGGGAAGAGCCAGAGGCGCTGAGGAAGCCAAGTTTTGTTCCACCTTGGATCTCAAGGGGGACAGGGGCAGGAGGCGGACACAGGAAGCCGAGGGAGGTGGTGAAAATTAAGAATCTTTTTTTTGTACCTTAAGAGGAGCCATGGGTAATTCACTTCAACGTGCACTTGGCATGAAGCTCTTCACACACCATCTGGGGAAGGAGCTGCACATTCTCCACTCCTCTATCACCACCCCCAAAGCACAAAAACATCCCTGAAGTGTGCTGAAGCACCACAGCACTTGGTAGCCACTCTCCCCTCAGCTGTTTTCCTTCCCAGACCAGATTTTTTATAGAGGAGTCACAGAACCAGCAGAAAACGTGCTGGTTGACAGAGGCCGAGCACCACAAGGCAACAGAACATTTGTCACAGATAATTTATCACAGCTACACAGTGGCACTGCTGAGAGAACACACATCCTGACTTTTGCAGTCTCTGTCTTTTGATTATTAAAAGGGCCAATTAGCACATAAATTGAGCTGTGAATACTGAAAGGGATTTGAAAACAGTAATAATTAAAGAGCAGGACAGTAACTGGGCTCATGAGCTGTCCCTCATCTTTGCTGGCCTGCTTGCCAACCTGCTCACATATTGATGGAAGAAAAGCAGCAGTGCTCATTAACTGCACCGTGGTACTCAGGAGGATCCGCGCCCTGCCAGCCCCATCCTTGCAAATACATAGGCTCCCTGCCCGTTGCTAAGAGACACAGTATTTATTTGGACTTCTCTTACTTCACACAGCACTGAGTCCCCGAGAAAACTTCTCCCCTCCACCCCCCAAAACACCAAAGAATCCACAGGTATTCCCTCATCTCAGCTAGATGGTGGGACCAAACCCTGAAAAGGAAGGGGTGATAATGCCAGGGAGAGGAAAAATGCCAAAGCTCAGCACCCCACCCGCCTTTCTCTGTGTCAGCCACTGACTAATGAGGAGTATCTAATGGCAAACGATGTTCTCAGTCCTTAAGCTGCTCCCCAAGGAAACTGTCAGCATCTTTTATTTACAGACTGACGACAATCCCTAGGGAAAACAATGCCGACTCCTACGTGGAGCAGGGGAAATGTATATGTTTTTAATCACTGCAGCCCTGAGTCGTTTTCAAGGCTGGTACAGTTTCCGCTCATTGCTGCTCTGAAGCGACTGCAGTGATACAACTCCCCTCTGAATACCACTGCCTCCCAAGTACAATATTTACTATTAGGATGGCTAAATACACTCACTGTGTGGCAGGACATCCCCCTGCCCCCCAGCTCTGTGTATCACAGCTGGTGCATAAAGAGATAACCATGGGTGGAAAAGCCCATCAGCAGTTATCTCTGGCGCCAAAGATGATTTACACCTAGCTAAGAATTAACATGTTAGTCTGGCGAGCTGATGGGGGAAGAGATAAGAGATATTTCTGACTTCAGAGTCACCGTTTTACAACTATAAAAGATACACGAGTTATCATTGAGGCAGAAGCCTCTTACATCCTGAAAATGTCGGAGACTTCTCACCGAGGCTTGGACGCAGCTTCGCGGTTACTTCCCCAGGGATTGAGGGAAAGGATCTCGATGTGTGCCACTAACATTCAGATGGTAAGAAACATTGAATCCTAGGTTTATACCATTTCTTTGCTAGCTATAACTAAAAGGTACCAGTATCGTGCACTGTATGTCAATCTACTAGTAGTATTTCTTTTTATTTTATCCCTGTGTAGTAATAATTTGTTTTAAGTCTTGTCTGTTAGTTTTCCTGTCTATTAATAAATAATTCCTTTCATAATAGACTGAATCAGCTATTATTAAAAAACTTGTGGATAGAGTGGATTTTTGGGGTGCTGGTCACTTCAATACACCTCCTGCCTGCTTCCATAGGCCTGGGCAAAGACAGGAGCTGAATTTAAAACAAAATCCATTCGTGACACACTGACATGCAGGCAGCTCCATCCTGACCCCAGGGGCAAGGTCCCCTCAGCTCTCCCATACAAGGAAGCTAAGCAAGGCAGGGAGAAGGAAGCTGGACCCACTGTGCACTGAGTATAAACAATGATAGGCCCACAAAAGTTGAATGAATGAAGTTTAATAAAGAAGTCACCAAGATTTCCATGCATGTTTCATATATATAAATTAGAGCACTGATCAAGCAATGTTCTCCCTTCCTCATTTGAAACCTACCAGTTTGATGACTTGCTATAAAAACTACCTTTGGCTAAAACGAGAGAAAATTAAAACACCACAGGGGAAAAAAAAATACTGGAACTTACTTAGGAATAAACATTTGTAATCATTAAAACAATGGCATATTTCTACTCCATTTAGCACTGTGTGATACCTCTACGTGCCAGGCTGATGCAGCTACAAAGCTCCATCTCCCAATGCCTTGTAACCAGCAATATCAAGTAGTGGCACTGATATACCCCTGTTGACAAGATGAAAAAGCAAGGCTCAGCCTGTTACACAGCCAAGTCCACCAAAACAGGATCCAAAAACTCACAGGGTAAGGCTTAAAAGAGAGTAAGACTCAAAACCTATGAGGTCTTTCAGACAGGCTCTAGACATCCAGAGCACAACAGAAAGGCTGGGGTTTTTCTGCGGTCCTAAAAATAATACAGGGCAATTAATACCATGAAAAGACTGCCACATCAGTTTCCTGGTCACCTCTGATGTTAACAACTTCTAACAATAAAAGTGAGAGTCCATCAAATTCCTGCAGGCAGTAAACAGCTTTGAAATTAGTGTGAGCCAAGTTCCGTTGAAGAGAGGTACATACTTGAGAGAGACAATTACAGAGGAGCCAAGCAGATTTATATTGACTGGTTTAGCATTAAATCTCTTCAGAGCTTGCAAAAACATTAAACTGAGACCTTATTAAAAACTCGGCATTTTTATTTCACCAGATTAATGACACAGTACTAAATTCAACCTGTAGTTTCAAACACCACCAACAAACACAGCTCTATCTAAGTGTAATTAAGGAACTACTCATCATTTTGGAGAAAATTTCTGGATGCACACCGGCAAGCTTGATAAATGAAAGGAACTCACCTAGGGTTTTCCCTAAACAGTAGATTGCCAGTTTTGCACTAAGAGTAAGAGCAGTAAGAGCTTTTGTTTTCGTTTTTACTTGAGGGGAAGAGATCTAGTCCTGTTGTCAGAGAGGCATATTGCTTTGTAAGGCACAGATCCACTTTCACTCTCTTTGCAAGAGATAATTATGTAGAAACACCATGCACAGAGGCATGCTATTTTAAAGCAAACACTGGAACATGTATTCACAATCTGGTGCTTCAGCAAAAGAGAAAAGGCTGCAAATTACCCTTTTTAGTAAATCAGCAAAAAGTAAAATATTTAATCCAGCCTTGTCTATACAGATAGCTCAGTAATACCACGTTTTTTGTAGTGGAATTTCTACAACATGTTAAAGACCTCCTATTTCCCTGATAGCTTAAGACATAACAAATTAAGTACTCATACATTGATGATGTTGTCCTGCCTCTAGCTTTCCTAACCTACTTGAGAATATCGTGTAGACTCTGAGAACATGTAATGCAAAATGTAATCAAGTGTTTGAGCTACAGTTGAAATCCTGGCCTATGTATATGGAGAAAAAGCCCCTCAACTGTAAACGACAAATCACATCACTGAAGCTATTGCCAGAAAACCGAGTCACTTAAGATCAGCTAAAATATAGCAGACACATGCCTACACTCACTAATGGGAAGGAATAGCAGTCATGCATTTACACAGGCATGCAGTTTAGAAAGTACAGTACAAGATTGGGAAGCCTGATTTTCCAGTGAATGATACATGATCTTGGCTATTCCTTTCTTCATTTTGCTCCCCATTACCAAATGAAAATAATGATATCCTGTCGTGGGTTGGAGCTGCGTTGATTGACGGCTTCTCGATCCAATTGCGCTTTTTTGAGTTCGCATATTTAAACCTGCTGGAGGCGCGGGAACTTCCTTTTGGATGCAGCTCTCTGGTGGGAAGGGGGGCGGGGGGACAGGAATGGCTCCGGCGTGGAACGGGCCCGAGCCTCCCCTCCCCTGGCACCAGGGCACAAGTCCCTGGAATGCTGTGGGAGACCCCCCCTCAAAGCCACAGGCAGCTGAGGAACACCCGTGAGCTGCACAGCCGAGACTGCCGGAGCGGCTTCCAGGACCCAGGAGGGCCTTCCCTTCCCCCACTCCATGTGGCCCCGCACAGACCTGGCGGAAGCCGATTTCCAGCTTTCTCAGACTGAGGAAAACATCAAATAGCTGGCAACATAAATGGAAAAGGGCTTTTCCTCCAATGTACAGCCCGATGAAAGTAAGCTGTTCAACATGGCATTGAAGTCAGAAAGAGAAAGTGAGTTATGCGGGACAAAGCAAAAGATGGCGGAAGAGAAAACAGGGCAGAGTTGCGTGCAGCGCGAAGCTTAAATTGACTTTCTGCAGACCGTGGTAAAAACTGTAATACCACAAACTCTTCTTTTCTCTTTAATCCATTTAAGACATGGGGGGATTGAGAATTCTGTGGACAGCCTGTGGAAAAAAAAAAGGTGATCCACGCCAGGGTCACCAAAGAGCTCTGTGTTAGTTTGAAACCATCATCCCAGGACAAGAGACTTTTTTAGAGATTTTTGTGAAGAATAGAGTTGTGAATTTCAGGCTGGAGTTTGCTTATCTTAAAATGAGAACACCCCATGTTTGGCCCATGACTGCAGTATGAAAAGACTGTGAGATTTGCATGGGAGAGATTAGTATGGTTTCATTGCAATAGACTGTTTCCAGGCAGGCAGCGCTGTTGCAAGTAGCAGTTTGGAAACCATGCTGAAGCAGAGAGGAGACCTCTTTTTTTTTTTCCCTGAGTTTGGAGAGACTTTTTAAGAACTCTAATACTGACCAGAAATTCCATCTTTGTTATCCTCTGTGCAAGCTAGGTGCTGGAAAAGGCGGGGATGGGGGAAAATGCTGGAAAGAGGGGGTGCTGGAAAAGAGGGGAATGTATTTTTGCTTTATTTTCTTAGTGTTTCTTTTTCTTTTAATCCTAGTAGTAATAAATTTTCTTTATATTTTTAAAAAGTTTTTAACCCTGCTTTGCATTTCTCCTAATTCATATCTCACAGAAGCAAGTAAGTGAACTAAACCACTACACATCCCCAAGGTACAATAGATATCTGGTCTGGTGACAACAGCCCTGGGAATTCCAGCCTGAAAAGGCAAGTATACAAGAAGCAAAACTTGAGACTGACTGCTTAGTCCTTTTTTCTTCATCATCACCTGCAAAACTCCCTTGTGTTTGAAGAAGACACATTAGCCACGTGTTAGTGCTACTAACGTTTATGTTGTTGATGTTTTACAGCCCAGGAAATAATACATTTCCTTATTGCCTTTTGCAAAACACAAACAAGCTATTTACAGCAGGACCTGATACTTTTTCCCCAAGAAATGAAGATTGAAAACATTTTCAAACATGGTCATTTTTAAAGCATCTAGGAGGCTTTAATTTCTTGCTGCCATTAGAAAATAAACTATCAAAGCAGAGTCCAAAACAAAATAAAAAAGAGGATAAACCTGAGTTTATGGGGTCATTTTCAGGAAATCACAGGTCAGTCCCACCTAGCACCAGCACCACATGCTTCTTTAACAATAAGATGTAAAACATTTATGGGACATAAATACAAGGAAAAGATACAAGAGTATCCACAACGCCTGCCGAATATCACACCAGTAGGTTGCTGGGTATGCCATGTCCCAAACCTGCAGCTGCTTGGTGGGACAAACCTCTCCTCCTTTGGGCACAACCTCAGGTATATGTGTTGTTTGCATGTTTAAGAACATCTGAAACAGAAACAGATTCTCAAGTGGCTGGTTATAATGCATGGCTGAAGCAAAGATGATGGGCTTTTTCCTTCACCATGCATATTCTCTGATTTCACGGTTCTTTCTTTACTCATGATGTCAGACAGCTATAGCAATAAATACCTTTTTTTTGCCTTCAGACTCACAGACGTATAGACCAACTGCTCCAAAACAGAAATATAACTTTTCTCTGGAAAACCTATTGCTTTTGTTACATTCTGGTACAGAGTGAACACCATTCTATATTTTACAAGCAGTGCTCATGTCATATAAACCTAAGAAAAGAGAGAGGAGGAGAGGAAGTGAAGATCTTCTTTTATTTATCAGACACACATCAGTCTTTGCCCCCATGAGCTATTTCACAGATCTATGAATGCAGCATCTGCAGAAGATTTTCTCTCATTAATACTTTCAACCATGATGATTTACAACACAACACTAAATTTACACACCACTGCTGTGAATTTTTGGGTTTGTCTTCAGAAATTATTCAAAAAATTAGTTTCCTTTGCCTTTATGTCATAACAGTGTGCAACAAAGTAAGATATATACACAGCACATTTATCAAAACTCGTAAGTTATTGATGTGACTCTTAAAGACTAAGCTGATAAAGCCATTCCATTTCTGGTGATTTACATAATTATATTTTAGGTACAATTACTTATTATTCTGTTGCCTACAACCAACATTTAAGGAAACATTGTGCGTATTCTTTTTTAACTGGAAGCAATCAAAATGGCTTCACAAATGCAGTTTTACACAAGAGCAGAGGTCTCTTGAAAGGAATCTCAGCTACTTGCTTTAAAGCCGTGGGTAATAATCACGAGAAAAGAATAATACTCATCATCACCTCTTTACAGTCCTGTGACTGCTCATCTGTTTATATCACAACAGTATCTAAATCAAAGACCACAGACATTTGCTAGTTCTTTGACAGATAAGTGTAATTTGGGCATTTATCTACCTGCCTGTTCTTGCTAAAAAGCTGTTTCCCAACAGCCCCAGAAAGCCCCGGACACACTAGGGTACTCGCTTTCAAAGCATGTGGTCCTTTTCTGTTATCTGACACAAACCCAATATTGTGTCCTGCATTCCACTGTGAAAATCATGCCCTTGAAACTCCCCTCTATGCCAGCCAGGAGGAGGCAAGCATCAAAGCAGTCACCTAAGCTGGTTCTTCCTAAAGGGAAAGTCAGGAGGGGAGAACAATGCATACAAAACAAGAGGGGCAGAAGGGAAATGAGTCAGGGTTGCTGGAAAATATTTATTTGCAGATTTGAACACAAAGGAATCTCAAGCATTCCTTGCCTGTGCAGTGGATTTGTTGCCGCAGGCTATTCAAGGTAGAAGTCTGTCGTATTTATCCTCCAGCCATGTCAGTTCAAGTTACTCCCATGGGACCCTGACGGCACAACATCACTTTGCAAGGCATGCCCAGCTGTGGGAGGAGGCTACACCATCTTATGTTATAAAGGAAGTTCATGCCTAAATCCTTTTCAGGACAGCAACAGAGATCAGAGAAATTGCTAATGGTCTTGAAGCAAGGACGGCAGAAGCAGGAAGCCTGAGCCTCCTAACTCCATTAAAATTCGTTTGTGGGACCTTCAGCAAGTCACCCAGTTTTGTGTCTCAGTTTTCCTCCTAATAACTACCCACAAACTTAATACATGTGTGTACAGCTGATAGAAGGCTGGAAAACTCTTCCAGAAAGCAGACAGGATGAAATGTCAGAGCTTGAAAGCAGCAGCAAAACATGTCCCAGAGATCTTTCAGACTAATACTATTCTTTCAGTAGGTGTGGTGGCAGAGAAAGATCACCAAGAAAGAGCACCAAGTGCTGCTCTGGAAGCTATGCCAGGCATCTTCAACACAGTAATCTCAGGATATGGGATTGACTCAGACTCCTGAATGCTGGACAAAGAAGGCAGCAGGACCTCAGTGGTGAAAATGAGCAAGGATCAGATGAATCACTTCACTGTGTAACTCCTCCTCCTGCATGACTCTTCTCTAGTGGACAGAGTACCAGCTGAGGATGAGGTATGGTTTCGTGAGCTGAGAAAAAAAGGCCAAACCCTCTGTACCACAAACACACCTTGCAAGTGAAAGCCACAGCTTGCTAGACCTTCTGCAAACCTGTCAGCCAGTGCTGACAGCTGCGGCCCACATGGTACCCTGGGGCAGGGTGGGGACCCTGGCACTGCAAAGTAGCCAAGAGCACCTCACATTTAGCCCTTCTGCTTGAAGGAGCCCTGCAACAAGGAGGCTTCCCTGGCCACAAACCTCAGGGTGGGAATCGAGATGCTTGAGATCTGTGCTGGGGTACTGCAAGCAGTCACAGTACCACAGCAGCAACATGACTTCAGCACTTCACACCTGCAACGAGATACTGCTGATAATTAGCACTGAAAACACTGCTGCTACAAACCACTGAACTACTAGTGTCACTAGTGCTATCCCGTTTGGGGAAGGTTGGAGATGGGCATTAATAAAATCATCTTATATCTCCCATGGTCCTTCAGGTCTATGCCCAAGCAAGCAAGAGTTAAACATTAAAATTGTAGTATTTTTGACACCTGAAATATTTTCCATCAGTATCAGAGTGCCCAGATAATTTATATATCACAAATATAATTTGGCAGGATTAAATTTGAAAATTATATATCAAGGATTTGTTATTGGAAGTGAAAACATTTGCAGCATACAACAGACCAACAGAAGAAAAGCCTGATTGCTGTGATGAATAATGCATATTGTCTATGGTACTAATTAACCTTGTACTCCAGTAAGATATTATGGAACAATAAGGCTAATCTGAATGTGGCCTGACACTCTTCCCAATGGCATCTGGAAATCAGTCTTTGAAACATGTAAAATTTGAATTTGTTAAACCAGAAGCCTTTGCTCAATAAACTTTCAGAAGGAGTATTTTTGTTTCTCTATATTCACAGCCCACGCTGTTTTCATGCACATACGCAGTGCAAAACACTGAAGGTGACTCCACAACCAGAAATGTTCTAACTTGGCTTTCCACGGGCCCTCACCCACCTGCCAGCAGCACGCAAGCACTAACAATGTCCCTCCCACTAAATCCCACAATGCATGCTCAGTCCTACAGACAGAACTGCAGTGTGACTGTTGTGCTGCCTCTGTCTCTTCCCAACCAGAGGGGCAAAATACTTACAGTAAGCTCACTGAAAATGAACGCTGCAACTTTAAGCTGGTGCTTTTATGCCTCCAACCTAAGAGCAAATGCCTCCATCTGAAAACATCCATTCTAGTTTGGGCTGGTTTTGCTTTTCTTTTAAAATATTAATTTTCTTCTTAGCCCAGAGCTACACGTGGTATTAAACGCAGATGCCACATTAGAGGCATTGTGTTTTTAGTTGTGTGCACAGTGCCCACAAAGTACAGCAAAATGAATTGCACATACCTGAATGACTGAAGACACAGAAGGAGTCATGCACAGGTGTTGCCCTGTCTTTTGCAGTGTTCTATGTGTGATTCTTAGATAAAGTTTCTCACACACTTTCTATAAACATAGCAATGTTTTAGTTAACTGTAACTTTAGTTTACATTCTTTTCTCCTGGGTGGAGAATGTGTGATGGACTATTCTGTGAACCTGTAAGGATGGAGGAGGTGGTAACACTGACCTCCAATCCACGGTTATTCCTAGAAACATATAAATATGTAAAGAATAAACAACCAGGCCTCTTTTCCTTCTGGCCTGCGACCTATAAAGAACTCGGTTTCAGAGTGCTTCTTTGTGGCCTAGGCCCACAAGTGGAGGTTCACCGATTGCAGGTTTGTGAGTTGTTTTCAGGTAAAGAAATTTTCCCTTAGCTTAGCTGGGGTGTTTCTTGTTAAAAATGGTGCTTCCTACGTATTCCCAGCATGATATTTATGCGTTGGAGGTACTGGAGATAGTACTGGAA
>VZRO01000977.1:22408-70748 GCA_013397915.1 Daphoenositta chrysoptera | reverse complement strand
GAAAAAAATCCCAACCAAAACAACCCTGCCAATGCACAGTGTGACCAATTTCCAACTGCAGGGAAAGGCATGTGCTGAGTGCTCCCTGGGATATTCTCCACCCTTGTACAGAACAAACTGAGCCAAGCAATTTCTAGGTCTCAAATCCCGCCTGCCCCTGCCGTTCTCATCTTCCAGCTTCCCCCCGGCCGCCGTTGAAGGCGAGCACGTGCTTGGGGAAGGCACTCGGAGCAAGGTCTGGGAGCACAGCCGGCAGCAGGTAGGGGCTGCCCGCCGGGAATGCCACTGGATCGCCCTCGGCGCCCAGGGGCAGCAGGGCAAGGGGCTGCTGGGGCAGGGAGCACTGCCGTGGGCTCCTGGCAAGGTGGGCACGGGCACCCAGGTGGCTGAGAAAGGGGTGGGGAGGGAGGTGGCAGCACCCGGGGGGTTGAACGGGGCTGTCCCAGGTGCTGCTCCCCGAGGTCCCTCTTCCCTCCCTGATTCCTGGTGCGTGGTCTGGGGAGCTGCATGGGGAGGGAGCTTTTTTCTGTCGCTGGGCATGTGCCTCTGCACGTTTTCACTTACTGATTTGCTTTCCTAAATTGCCCTTTGGTGCAGCCCAGGTGATCTGCTCTGGAAAGCTGAAAGCCCTCTGGCCACCAGCCCGCGGCCACCCTTGACCCTGGCAGCATCTTCAAAGGGAGCATGGGCCTGCTGCGGAGCGTGCAATGTTTGCTCACGGCCAGGGCCAGCAGCTACTGCCTGCCTGCCCTGGGGGGTTTCGTCAGCCTCCTGCAGCACTCCGGGGGAGACCGGTCAGCCACTGCTGCTTGCACAAGGTCAGTCCTCCCAGTGCACTCCTTCCCCCACCCCACACTGAGCTCCCCGTCCTCAGTCACTTCAGAACTAAGCGCTTGCTCAGGCCTTGGGTTGATTTTTCCAGCCCTCCTGTTGCTGGTCATGGGTAAAACGAGCTGCATCTCCAGGTCTCCCAGCCTGGGAGCACCTTGGAAGGCCACCAGGACCCACTGTCATGGGTCCAAGCAGAGGCAGCTGTGCCCAGAGGTGGGCAGAGATGGAGGTGATGCAACATCAGGATACCCAGCCCGTGGCTGGTCTCACTTGGGTGCAGTTCAGTTCCTCATGCAGGACCTCCTAGCCCAAAGCACTTCCCTGGATGGCTCTGGAAGTGGTATAACTCAATTTAGGAATGAACTGACTGTAGGGCATGGGGAGAGGAGAGATGCTGAAAATGTTCCTGCTCATTGCAGCGGGTTGGACTAACTGACCTTCGGGTCTCTTCCAAAGCAAACCATTCTGTGATTCCATGATGTTATGCCCATTCCTCCTCCCTCCCAGCTGTGCCATTGCTGGAGGCTGGGGCATTTTGGGTATGTCCAGCTTCCTCCTGGGACCTCACCATCACAACAAAATGGGCAATTTCTCCTCCCTGTGTGACATCTCTGTTGGAGAAAAAAAAAAGCATTCCTTTCTACTTCAGAATTTTTTTTTTTAGTGCTGGTGAAAAACAAATGGGTACCTAGGCTTAGCAGTCCAGGTCTGCAATCTGTTGGGCTTGACATCCCAGGATCTGTGGTGAGAAGCAACCCTTGGAGGTGGCCCCACAATGCTGGTAAAGTCCCAGCATTGCAGGAGCAAAGCCATCAGCCACCTGCCCCAGGGCCTGAGCCACAAGAAAATTTCATATGCTGTCTATATAACCCTCAAGTTGCCACCCATGTCTTCCCCCCAGCCCCTACCCCCCAATGGTGTGAAATTTCTGCATTTTAAGGCATTCTCAAATGGAGGACAGGGATGGAGGGGGATACATGGACAAGGGATGGGTCACAGCAGCCCCATCAAGGCACAGTGGAGAGGGAAGCCACGATCCTTTATTGCCTGGCTGCTGGCTGGAGTTGGAAAAGGGCAGGCACGTCTCATGCTACCTGTGAGAAACTCATCCTGGTCCCCAAACCTTCCCTGGAGAGTGCAGGGACCCAGCTGTGCCCTGTCCCTGCGGGTTTGCCCAGCTGCTGCAAAGTCCAGCCTGCCAGACCCTTGCAGCTCACCAGCCACTTCCCAACCTTGACACTTCTCTCGGGATATAAAACTCTGCTGGTGAGAACTGCCAGGCCAGGCAAATAAAGGTGCTCCCACAAATAAATAGGAGGAAGAAGGAAAAACCTGTGCCAGTTGGGACTCGCCCCTGGAGCAGGACATTGTCTCAGCCTCTGGCTGCCCGTGTGGCACGGGGCCCTTTGAAGGCAGATTTAAATCCGCCGGCTGCTGTCACCTGCTGGCACCGAGCCCTCGCCGGCTCCCCGAGGAGGGTTTTGTCGTGACAGCGAGGGTCACCGGAGCACGCAGCTGGGCGAAGGCACAGCCCGGCCAGGCTTTCCCCCAAAAAAAGCCGGGCTGGAAGGGGAGGAGGGGATGGAAGGCAGGCGGTAAACAGGGCGGGTGAGCGCAGCGAGGCGGCCCCGGAGCGCTTCCCGGGAGAGGGCGCTGGGTCCGCGGCTGCCGCTTCTCCGCTGGCTCGTAAACAACTTGTGCAAGGCGAGCACAGGGGCTTGGGCAGGAGCCAGCCACCAAATCCTTCCGGGGCTGGCAGCTCCATCCTCCCGCCCCCGCCGTCACACCCTTGCCCGGCCTGGGGGTCTCTCCCAGGCTGAGGGTTGCTGCCCGGCATGGATTTTTGGGATGGAGAGGAGATGTTTACACTGCCAAGCTGCCTTGGCTCCCCACTTCCCTTCAGGGTTGGTTGGATGTGCCCAGCCCCGAGGCTTGGATGGCACGGGGGTCACCCCAGTGCACAGAGGCTTAACCTGGGCTTGTTTGCAGCCAGCTCTGGTGGACAGGGTTTGGGAAATTAACAGGTAGCAAAGCCTAATTCCAAGAATTTCGAGCTATCGGAGCTCTCAGTGTCCCGATTAAAGAAACACTCAACAAACCTAGGGAAGAGGCTGGACACTGCTTTACGTTGCCTGTGGCTTGACAGCTCCCTTTTATGGGAGCTATTTTGGGCCTCGGCAGCAGCTCCTGCTCTGCTTCCTTTTGCTTCAGCTGAGCTGTTAGATTTGGGTGACCACAGCTGAACTTGGGCTGAACGTGAGATCCTGAGCTCATTTCTGTGGGTAAAATACCGCGTTTGTTTGCGTGTGGAAACCATTTCTCTGTGCACAGGGTGCAGGAACTGGGGTGCTGGCAGCAGGCACATTCTGGGGTGCTGAGGGGAGGCTGCTGCAGTGCTTGGTGGCTCTGCCTTGCCCAAGCAATTCCAGGAGGAGAAAAGCACCTGAATTTCACCTTGCTCTGGACAGCCTCGGGGCACTACCACTCACTAATGGCTGCTCCAAGGTGGTGGAGAGCAATGAGCCAAGCTGTCCCCGCAGGGAGCGTGGGGATCTGGCTCTTGAGATAGGCAATAAATCAAAGCGTGGTTTTAGCCAACACTTCCACCTCCTCCCTCCTGAGGATCCGGCTCTCCCTGGCCATTTTGCCTCTGGATTCTGGCTGTACAGTGGCTGTGTCCGCGGTAGGTAGGCTGGGATGGCCAGGAGGCAGTGTTGGTGCCATCTCGCCGAGGCTGGCACGGGACAGAGCAGGGTCCTGTGGCCGGCGTGTGGGTGGCGTGTGCTTGGCCTGGGACCTGCGTGTGCCTTCAGCGTGTGCACACGGCGGTGGCAGCTCCGTCTGCTCGTGCTGGCGTGGCTCTCCTGCCCCTTGGATCCGGACCGGGAGTTGCACAGAGTTGCAGGAGACGGGACAAGCGACCCGGCGGGGTGGAAAAATACTGGGCAGTGCCTGCGGTTTGCTGGGTGCTGAGTGGGTGCTCCCATGGTGGGGCTGGGGGATTTCTCCTCCCTCGAGTGACAGTGACCGCTCCGGTGCCTGGGAGCGAGGGTCTGCAAATCCAGGCGCTGGAGGCTGTGACCTGCTCCAAGGAGGAGAAGCGGGGCACTGAGGCTCTCGTCCCCCTCCCAGGCGTGGGCACCAAGCCAAAGCCTGTGCCCGGGGCTTGGAGCTCTGGTCCCTCCCTCTCTCCCCCCGTTTTCCCGGGGCGGCCGGTTTCCATCCCTGCGAGCCATGCCAAGGCAGCCGCTAATGTAAACGCTGCGGAAAGCCCTGGATCCGCTCCCGCCTGCCCAGGGACAAGGGGTTGTTTTTCCGGTCGGGAGCGTTGTTAAAAAGACCCAAAACCCACCCAAATCCTTCGCTTTCTGCCTCCTTTTCCCTCTGCTTTCTGCACCCACCCACCCGCTCCAAGCGAGTGCGGGGCGAAGCGGCGGTGCACCCCCCTTTGCCGGGGGCGGCCGGGGCGCGATGTCGCCGGAGGAGGAGGAGGAGGGAGGCGGGGTGGTGGCCCTGCCCCCCCTCCCGGGTCCCCCCCGTCCCGCCCCGCTGCCCAATCCGTGCGGCGGGGCCGGCGCTGCTCTGCAATAAAGGGGCGGCGGGCGCGGCCCCGGGAGCCGAGCGTGGGAGCCCCGCGCCCGCTTGCAGCCGCCGCCGAGCCCAGGTACGGCCCGGGGGACACGGGGACAGGGAGGTGCCNCTCGAGTTTTCTGTTGAAAACATTCCCTTTGCAGTTTTGTTTTGGTTGGTTTTTTGCCCCCGCGAGGCTGTTCAGCTGTTCCCTGGAGCGCGGGGACGCTCCCTCGCTGCCAGGAGATGCACGCGTGGGGGATGCTTCTGGCAGGGCAGCGCGGCGGGCTGGGGAGGGCTCAGCCCGAGCCCCCCGCAGGCGAGCGGGGTGTTGGAGCGACCTCTCAAGTCAGTCCGCATTTCCAAACTGTTGGCATTTCCCAGCTCCGTGGAAAACACGCGTGGAGCCCGGCTGCTGTGGGTCAGACGCGAGTGGGCTAGCTGGGGCTGGGAGCCCGGCTCTCAGAGCTCTGGGGATGCTGCAGCCCCCACCGAGTGGTCCCAGAGCCACTCCCGCCTCCCCATCGCTGCCTGGGCTGCTCAGGGCTCGCGTGTGCTGCCTGTTGCTTTTCCTGCTGCCCTGGGACTGGGCTTGGACAGCCCCAGCCGGGCCGAGAAGGCAGCTGGGGCAGAAAAACCCTCCTCGATGATTCAGATTTATTAAGAAAGCCCCAGCTAAGCTTGCCGTGCATTAGCCTTCTTCCAGAGTGGAATGTGGAGATGATAAGTTCACACGGGGCTAAGGAGCCCTTTGGAAGTCTGTTGCACTGGTTTATTAGCAGGCGTTTGGGTATTAATGGGACTCTTTGAAGGGCTTCTGGAGTAGGGCTTTTCTGGCTGCCGGCATCTGCCTGAGCTGCTGTGTGTCCTCCCCGAGGAATGACATGGAACCAGTGGAGATGGCAGCCAGCCCTGTGGCCCAGCAGTCTCGTGCTCCTCCCTGGCCTGGGGGGGCTGGAAAATGTGGGAGCGCAGGAAGGGCTCACAGCGGGGGCTGTCTCTGATTCCCCCCTGCAGGAACCCCCTCGTCAGGACTGCAGCCATGGCCACCTCAGCGAGCTCCCACCTGAGCAAAGCCATCAAGCACATGTACATGAAGCTGCCGCAGGGGGAGAAGGTGCAGGCCATGTACATCTGGATCGATGGCACGGGGGAGCACCTCCGCTGCAAAACCCGCACGCTGGACCACGAGCCCAAGAGCCTGGAAGGTGAGAAGGCAGGTGCAGCACTCGTAGCCTCTCGCTGGCTGGAGGAAGGATGCCGCTTCTCTCTTCCCATGGCAGAAGGATGGTTTTTGGGGAAGACATTCTTCCTCACACCCTTCCAGTTACCTCTTTTCCCAGATACCACAGGGGAGCATTCCCAGCTCTCCAGATGTGGAGTTCCAGGGAGGTGCCTGGAGCTGGAAGCCCGTCCTTGATGCCGTCCCTGCCGTGCAGGGGCTGTTGGCAGGGGCTGGGGGTTGTTGGCAGGGGCTCGGCTGCCCATTGACTCTTGAGTACTCATTTTGGCCGGAAGTAGTTTGGCAGAAGAAAAGTGCAGGGGAAAGAATGGAGCTATCCGGTGTAATTAAGAGCTTGTGTCCCTCAGAACAAACAGTCCCAGCTTACACAATAATAGCATTAGGATTTTCCCCAGGTTGCCATGGAGCTGGCTGGAGACAGTTATGAAATGAAAATACTGTGTGTGACTGAGCAGAATTATCTTTTTTTCTTTCCTTTTTTTTTTTTTCCTTTTCCCCTCTCTCTTTTCCCCTTTTCTCTCTGAGGGAGTGGTTGGCACAGCTCCTTTGAAATCTTTATGCTTCCCATGCTGCCTCTTTCCCCCTGAGATATGGAGGAGATAACATTGCCCGGGTGGAGTTCTGGGCTTTGACCTGGAGGGCAGTGCTCAGCATGGAGGAGTGGACGAGAGGCCACGCTGGCCACTCTCCCCTTCCATATGAGATTCCACCTCTGTATGATTTACCTTCCCACCTCCTTCAGGCCAGGTAGCATGGATGAGGGTATTCCATGGCTCTCCTCATTCCCATAGCTGGAAATGGCTCATGGTCTGCCCTCCCCCAGCTGAGGGGATCGGGTGCTTTTCTCATCCCTGTGGTTGTTGTGACATGGGAAATGTCCTCAGTGCTACTCTGCTCACTCGGGCTTGGCCAGCAGCCCAGCAACTTGTTATTTCCCAGGGTGGCTGGGGAGTTGCACTCCTGCATTTTTTTGCTTGTTTTGGGGTGGTTTTTTATACTTCCCCCACTTGGAACAAAATCAGCTGAGCTGGGACTAAACCTATTGCAGGCCTGTTCTCTATGAGCATCTTCACCTCTGTCTTACTGGGGAGCGGCAGGGAGCCCGTCCTGGGGACGAGGGACCCTGGGTCACTCTGGCTGGTTCCTCTCTTTGCTCCAGATCTCCCTGAGTGGAATTTTGATGGCTCCAGCACCTACCAGTCTGAAGGCTCCAACAGTGACATGTACCTGCGACCTGCTGCCATGTTTCGGGACCCTTTCCGCAAGGACCCCAATAAACTTGTTCTCTGCGAGGTTTTCAAATACAACCGCCAGTCTGCAGGTGAATGAATGGATCTTCTCCCTTCTCCTGGTGGAGGTGATGTTCCTGGGAAGGGGAATGGGAGAGCTGCCCAAGTGCTGTCTGTGCCCGTAGCATGAAATACAGAAATAATCCTAGCCTTGAAAGTAAGGGGCAAACAAAGTGATGGACAAAGGGCTGGGCTTGGGATTTGTGCCGGTTTGGCCAAATTTGGAGGAGGATATCCTCTGATAGAAGGCAGATTACAGCCATCCCTCCCCCAGCCAGGTTCGGGAAAGAAAATAAGACAGGATTCTTCAACACTGCTGGGACTCAAACTGTAAAAAAGTGGAGATGGGGAGTGGAGGTGCTCATGAGCCTTGTGTCACTTTTCCATTGCAGAGTCAAATCTCCGGCACACCTGCCGGAGGATTATGGACATGGTGTCCAACCAGCACCCCTGGTTTGGCATGGAGCAGGAGTACACTCTCCTGGGGACAGACGGACATCCGTTTGGCTGGCCTTCCAATGGCTTCCCTGGACCCCAAGGTAACCTTTTGGGAGCCTGGACCGAGTCAGGAGTGTTTGGTCTGAACTCTGTGTGATAGAGCTTCAGGCGAGCTGAGGGATCCAAGGTGTTCCTAGAACCGAAGGTGGACAGTAGAAAGCGGGATATTGGCAAAAGCTAACCATGAGATTAAATTTGTTACAGAAAGGCTGAGGTGGGGATTGGCCACATCCAAATTTGCTGCTTGGTTTGTTGGTCTGGAGGGGACTTAAACTCAGGGGGAGACTAAAACTCAGGGGGAACTTGCTCTCCATCAGTATTCTACTCTGCTAGTTCTCCCATGAGAAACAGATCTTGGGGTTTTTCCACACGCCCCAAGCCTTTGAAGAGTTCTCCCCTGTGCGTGCTGGGTCTTCACTGAACGGCAGTGTTTTTCCCTGTGGAGGCTGATGTTGCCCTGTTCTGTTGCAGGTCCGTATTACTGCGGTGTAGGGGCAGACAAAGCCTATGGCAGGGACATTGTGGAGGCCCACTACCGAGCGTGCCTTTATGCCGGTGTGAAAATCGGGGGAACCAACGCAGAGGTGATGCCAGCCCAGGTAAATCACTCCAAGATGCCTCATGGAGCGAGAGAGTAGGATGAAAAAATCCCAGGCAGCGGGAGCTGTGTCTGCCTGCTCTGAGCTGTGTGGCTGTGCCAAGGATCAGGGGGTGGGAGGTGCCTGTCCCCACCCCGCTGAGCTCGTGACGCCTCCCCCTTGCAGTGGGAGTTCCAGGTGGGACCATGCGAAGGGATTGAGATGGGGGATCACCTCTGGATCGCGCGCTTCATCCTGCACCGGGTGTGCGAGGACTTCGGGGTCGTGGTGTCCTTCGATCCCAAACCCATCCCTGGGAACTGGAACGGTGCTGGCTGCCACACCAATTTCAGCACCAAGAGCATGAGGGAAGAAGGAGGTCTCAAGTAAGTGTTTGAGTTGTTTACTGGGCAGGAAGATTTTGCAATGCTTTGGATGATACGGGGCTTGTTACTCTGGTGCTTGGCGTGACATCTGACTCTTTCTTCTGGTTGGGGTTTTTTTGGTTGTTTTGTTTTTGTGGTTTCTTTTTTTTTTAATATGTATTTTTTATAATGATACATTCTTATATTGATGCTTGGTGGGCAATTCAGCCAGCAGTACAGCTCCACCACTGCTGGTGGAAGTACAGCAACTTCCAACAAGGAAGGATGTCTCTATCTGTAACAGCCTGTCCGGCTCCTGACCTGCCAGTGCTGGGAACAAACAAACAAACTCAGCACAGGCCTTTTTAAATTATTTGTTTATGACCATGATGAAAGAGAAAGACCATTTGCTTCTGTCTAGGCAAGACAGCCATGTTTTCCTTAAGATGAACATCCTAAAAACACAAACCCTGAGTTCCTCTCTGGGACTGGTGTGCTGAGTGCAGCCGGAGATCCTGCGTCACTGGAGCTGTGTGGAGGGATCCATCCTGGCAGCTCTGTTTTCTTGCCTTAATCTTAGTGATGCCCTGAGATAATGGGACAGCCCATGACTCTGTGAGCTTCATTAATAGAAACGCCAGTGTGGAGAGATCTCTGCTCTGAGAGCGGGTGGAAGTGGGAAGTTTAACTGGTGGTGTCTCACAGACAGCACTCCCTAGGGACCCTGTGGCATTTGGCCACGAGGATCCTTTTCCTGGCTCAGCAGTAGCAGTGGAGAGAAACCCTGTGCTGGGATGAACAGCCAAGTGGGTTGTGGGGCACAAGGCATCATCAGGAAGCGGCTTGGGGACAGCAGTTAATCTCATGTCACTTTGACGTGACAGTCCAGAGGGGTTCAGCTCGTCCTGTCCCTCACCGTGCCATCCCCCGTCCCTCCCTCCCTCCCTCCACAGGCACATCGAGGAGGCCATCGAGAAGCTGAGCAAGCGCCACCAGTACCACATCCGTGCCTACGACCCCAAGGGGGGGCTGGACAATGCCAGGCGCCTGACGGGCTTCCACGAGACCTCCAACATCAACGAGTTCTCGGCCGGCGTGGCCAACCGCGGCGCCAGCATCCGCATCCCGCGCAACGTGGGCCACGAGAAGAAGGGCTACTTCGAGGACCGCCGGCCCTCGGCCAACTGCGACCCCTACGCCGTGACAGAGGCCCTGGTGCGCACGTGTCTCCTCAACGAAACCGGCGACGAGCCTTTTGAGTACAAGAACTAAGCAGACTGCGCCCCGCAGACACCGCCTCCCCCCGCGCTCCCCGCGCCCCTAAACGTCCCTTCTAGATGTAATCCCAAGGGTACAAGATAACATGTTTCGTGTCTCAGTAACTCTTGTTGTCTTGAGGTGGGGAGGAGGGCAGGTTTAGTTTTATCGATGTCTGTTTGTCGTTGACTCTTCGGAAGGCGAGAGGAGGACGGGGTGTTAGAGAATTTTTAACCACTGTTTTATTTTTTTGTCTAATTCATGTGTACATCCAATGGGATCCAGTGGCTTCCAGGGACGGGCTGCACACGCAGAAAGCCAGTAGGAGAGGAGAAAGCTTAAAACAGAGTCAGATTTGGGGTGTCAGCCCCGCTGCTGGCTCTCTGCAAGACTGATGGCTCTCTGAGGTCGGTTTCTGTGGAGAAGGGAAGATGGGAGCTGTTCGTGTGCTCCTGCCTGTGTGGGGAAATGATGGGGAGATCATCGCCCTCCACCCACTCTGAGGCTTCAAGGAATCTTCTGGCATTAAGCTCAGCGTAGGAGCTTTGAGGAGAACTCTTGGTTCTGTCACTGGAAGTCAACCGATCTCTGGCTCATAACACAGAGTGAAGTAGTATTTTTCTATTTAAATATAAAAACAGCAAAAAAAATTATATATGGAAGTGTTCTTTTCTTAAAGAGATGATGTTCCAATGCCTCACCCAGCTGGAGCAGGCAGAGCTCTTGCAGATGCTGTTGGAGGCCTCCAGGTGGGACTGAGGGTGAGCTTGGAGGGAGACTCGGATGAGATTTGTTCCAGCATGGAGTGGAGCTTGCAGGAGGGGGTTCCCAAAGTGCAAACTGTTTGTCACTGTAACTCGAGTGGCCGTGACACATTCAGAGTGAGAGGAAGGTGTCCTGAACCAAGAGTTGACTGGTCAACAGTGTTCCGGACAGAGCTGTGGGTGTGTCACCTGTCCAGCAGGGCTAGCATGTCACTAAAGCAGGGCTTTTGATAAAGGTTAAAAAAAAAAAAAAGAAAAAAAAAAAAAAAGTTTTAAATTTTTTTTCATAATGTTCTTAGTTTCTCTGACTGAATGGTTTTACAGAGACCGCTGATGCCACTGTTGTGTCCTGGCTCTCGCAGGCTGCCCACCATCCAGCCAGGATGGGCGGGAAGGGGAGGGAGAGGCCACCTGTCCCTCCCAGCCAGCCCTGGCACTCCCAGCTCCTGCTGGGGGGTTCAAACGTTCCGGGATTTTACACTTGGGTATCTTAGATGGTGCCAATTATATTCCGTTGCATTTGGACTTCTTCTGAATAGGTTTTCTTTTTTGTAATAAAAAAAGAAAAAAAGAACAAAACCTTAAATCTGACTTCTGCAGCCTCTTTTTGTATGTGTGTTGCCTTCAGCATTTTAAAAGGATTTTGGCTCTGATAGTGGGTAGATGTGGCTTTTCATTTGTGGGGTGTTTTTTTGGGGGGCAGGGGTCTTTCAATCCATGTGGGCTCTCCAGAAACCGGGAATTTGTCAGCAGTGGTTGGTTTTCTGGTGAGTGATGGTCCAGCTGTGACTTGAATGGGATTCTTTTGGGATAGGAAAGGGCCTGGCCTTGTGAGTGTCTATAGGGAGGGTTATGGGGTCAGTACAGATGTGGATTTCCCCAGCCTCCTCCTCACAAGTTCTACAGGACATAGAAGTCCTACAGAAAACAAAACTCCAGCAAACTTAATTTAAAAGGGGGCTTTGTGGAAGAAGACCCTTTCCCCACTCTCTCTAAAAAAGAAAATGAGAGGGAAATGAGAAAATGCTGCTCGTCCACCTTTGGCATAAACCCGGTCATTTAGGAAAATAACCAAGGCAGTAGAAATGGGTCATTTTGCTCCTGTAGTCCTTTATTTAGCTTGTGGTGCCATTCCCCAGCTGCCCAGGAGGTGCCTCCTACAGGAGAGGATGCTTTAACCATTCCCACCTTTAAAGCTGGATTAAGGGCACCTGAGCATCCTGCTGGGATGATGAGGCTATTTCTGCTATCACGTTTTTGTGGACCAACTGTTTTCCTGCATCTCCCTTCTGGGGAACATTGAAGGGCAGCACCTTCCTCAGCACAGTCCCAAAATTACCCTGTGCCCTTGTGGGGTGTGGTGTGACTGGGACAGAGTAAAAGTGAACACCATGTCCTTTCCTCCCATCCTGACACAGCCACAAGGACTTGGGAGCTGGGGTGCTGCAGCCAAAACAAACCCAGACTGCTCTGGGGTGGAGCCCAGAAATCTCGAAGTTCTGTTCTGATTTGGGGTTCAGGAGCAAGGCTGTTTCTTACGCCTTACAAGAAAATGTTACCGAGGAAAAAACTACACCTGAATTAAGGGAACTTTTCTAAAGGCACTGGCACAGAAGATGGGACAAGATACGGTTTGGTTTTCTGTTTGTTTTTTTAAAGTTCCTGTACTTAAAAACACTGTGAATGTTTGAGGCTGAATCCCTGTCCCTGCAGGGACTATTTCCTCCTGAGGAATAAAAAATTGGGAAAAGGGGACATGGCTCAGTTTTGGCCACTAAGCACCACCAAGGCAGGAGGAGCTGATGGGCAGCCAGGTTTTGTGTTTTGCCATAGAATCATGGAATGGTTTGGTTTGGAAGGGACCTTAAATAGCATCTCATCCCAAGCCCCCTTCCTTGGTTGCTTGGGTTAAAGTCTTTGGGATAAACAGCATCTCCCTGTCCCATCTGGGTGTCCATGAGGAAGATGCCATCTCCAGGGTGTTCATCAGGCTGATAAGGGGAGCAGGCATCAGTCCTTTGCTCCTCCAGCTGCCCTGAACATAAATTTAGGTCAGGAGCTTGATGCTTAATGGTTCCTCTTGTTCTCAGCTGAGAAAGCATTTATCCACTCACTGCACAATTACCCGTCTGAAAACAAGGTCGGAACAACATTGTGCTGGGAAATGGCTTTTCAGATCACTATTAAAAGTATAGGGGGAAGAAAAGATTATAATGAATAAGAAGGGAAAAAATCGTTTATTCCCTCTAGGCATTGTTTTCTGACTTTTTGCCTGGAGCCTGCTTGCTGAATCTGCTTTGTAGTTACCTAAACACCATTTCCCAGCTCTGTAGGGTAGGGAGGCCTCCTCTTAAGGCCACGGGGCCCTTACAAATTGAGCCTGAAACCCTCAGGAGCTGAATTTACATCTTATGTATTCATAGAAAACATTTTGACTTTTGATCTGAGCCTCTAAGGAGGAAGTGAATCCCTTTTCTCTGTACTCACACATCCTTAAAACGTGAATAATGATATAGCAAGGATAGGTCCCAAAGGGTTTGCTGGGCACATCCAAGCATCAGGAACTGCTCCAAATGAAGCAGACAAAAATAGCAGCAGCTTTTTGAAGTGCCTGTTGGTTATGTTCCCTTTTAATCAAACACCAGCTTAGGAGAAAAGGCTGCCCCTCACCCATTAATATATCTGCTCACACGCCAGGCTTTTCCCCACAACTGGATTTTAAGGCAATCAAAATAAGATTAGCCACAGCTCCCTTCAAATACAGCCTGGAGCACATGAGCTAACCAAGACCACACTCGAAGCATCTTTTCGTGCTGGGCTGTGCCAGCCCAGTTATTGTCTGGACACGAGGGATTTTCCCTTTCTGCAGAGCCTGGTGCATCAGGTGTGGCTGCTTGGATTTCTTCTACCCTTTCCCACTCCCAGAGTGCCCTGATGCTGCTCCAATATCCCCATCTCACTTCTCTTACTATTTTGTGGGGGTTTTTTAGTGCTATTTGATCTTCCTCGGTTACCTTTTTTTGGTAGATCAGCCTTCACATGCTTCCACAGGCTCTGGCTGAGCACACCTCTTCCTCAACACATCTGGAGGAGGAATCAGCCAGCCTGAGGTGGGTCAGGATTTGCTGAGGAGCACTTTGGATGCCCTTACCTGGGGGAGAAGAGAGGCAGTTCTTGTTGCTGGCTGAAACTGTTTTTATTTCTCCAAGTCTATGTTTTCCCTTTTCCCCGGGATGTTGATACTGGCCCGTGTGAGTGTCCTGCGTCTCCTTCTGCCCGTGGAGGATGGGAAGGGATGGCCCGGGGAGGGAGCCAGGCACAGACCGCTGAGGGGATGATTTGCAGAGCTCTGCAAGAGCCTCTGTTCGGGCTTGAAGCTCCTGTTATCAGAGCAGTCCTGCTTTGTTCTCTTGAAATACCTCTGGGAGCTCCAGCAGCTCCTCTGAGCTGGAGCCTGAAGGAGTCCCGGGTGAGATACCCACTTGCAGTTCATCAGCTGATAAAAGCCTTAGGTAAAGTGGCTGGAGGTCCATTGTCCCCTCGAAGGAGGCCAGGCCATCTCTGGAAGGGTGCTGGAGACAGGTCAGGTGGGGTAATTACAGGTAATTTTCTGTGTGACCCCTGTGAGCAAAGTGGTGGAGCTGGGAGGGCACTCCTGCCATCACACACATCCCTAATTCAGCTTCAGCCGAGCCGGGATTTCATCCCACTTGTTCAGTTACTGATTAAACTGAGGACAGCTGCTTAGGAAACAAGTGGGAGCTCTTGAAAGGGAAGATCTCCTTAGGACTGCCTGGCTTCCCCAGCCAGCTGGATGCAGAGTGAGACCTGGGCTGGCTCCTGAGTGGGTCCTCCACCCACGAGTGCTTCTCCAGGCTCTCCAGCTGGGACTGACAACCTATTTGCAGTGCCTGGTTTCAACGTGTCCAGTGTGGATGTAAACTGAGCTCTGACTCTTTGCTTGCTGGTCCGGGGGCCAGTCCATTTGTAGGATCTGCTTTTCCTGAGGCCATCCACGCAGGTTATGGGAGTTATCAGTCACGGAGTATTGACCCATCTGGGTGCCTGCAGATGTCACTTGTGAATTGCCTGGTTCATGAATGGTGATCGCAGTCTGATCCTTGTGACTCCACCCTGAGCCAGTGCTGGCTGTCTGGGGACTGCTCCTCCTTTTTGTGCAATGACCTCTGATGGGAACATGTGGAGCAGGGCTCTGAGCAGACACAGTCCTGCTGCTCTCTACACTGACGCATCTCCAGGAGCTCCACTCCCAGTGGGAGATTATGTGGGTCAGAGCATCTCCAAGTTGCCTCTGGAGGTGTCTGTGTTCAGAAGGAATGGGATTTGGGGCTGGGTGCTTCTTGCAGGTTAGTCCCCCAAAACCTGCAGTGGTTGACCTCAATAGGAACCTGCTTGACTGAGGAGAAGCCCAGGGTCAAAGAGGTAAATTGGGAGGGAAATCCATATTCTGTAACTCCAGACTGAGCACTAAGACTGCAGCTCTTCACAGTCTTGTAGGAAGACTGGACCCTTCTCCCTCACTGCTCCCTTCCTTTCCTTCCCTTGTGAGATGGTGCAAAGTTGGGGTAGCGGTGCAGGAGGCAGCAAGGCTTTACTTCAGCCAAAAAATTCCTTTCTTTTTCTTTCTTTCCTCCCATCCTGGCCTGCCCACAGGCTGGCATGGCCGTGCTATTTTGCTTTCATAAGCTGCATTATGTAAGCCGAGTCTTGAGTGGGGATGCGGTGCCAACTTGGACTCCGCAGTGGGAAGGAGCCACATTCCTCAGCACTGGGTTTAATCCCTGCCTCCAGCCACAGTTGGTTTGCTAAGAGGAATCCGAGGGCTGTGCTGAGGTTTCTAATCCCTTGGCCCAGGTGGAACCAGCTTGTTTGTACGGGAGCCCTGCTCTCCTTTGTCAACAGGTTGTGCCCAGGTCTCCTCCTAGCAAGCCCTTCTGAGGAGGGTTAGCCCAGGCATGCACAGCACATCTTGGGACCCTCCTCACCTGCCCTTGTTTGCTGAACTCTCTGTGCTCCTTGGCTTCACTTTTACTTGCTCCAAAAGGCTGCTGAGAGAGGAAAATGGAAATGGAAGCTTCCACAATCCCAGCCCCAGATAACAATGGCAGAAGTGGGTTGACACACTGGCGTGGAAAACACAGACTGAGGAAGACCACACTGGTGCCAACAACTTCTCTACCTGTCACAGCACTTACTGCCCTCCCAGTGTCCCATCTGTAGGATGTGATTCCTGTCCCACCAAAAATCTGGAGATCCTGAACCCAGGGGTCCTGTGGCACCATCCTGGCTGGGTGGAGGGTGCAGGACAGCAATGGGTGCTTGGCTGGGTGTTTGGGGGCTCCCCAGCAGCCTCAGCCCACTGCCTTAACTCCCTGCAGTTGGGATTGATGATCTTCAGGACCCCATTTGGCTGGGCAAGGGCCATGTGGGTTCAGAAGGAAAGGTCTTCACCCTCCACGCAGGTTTGAGATGAAGCTGACAGCAGCAGTGACTTGTTTTCATGTCCTGAAATGGATGGGTGGATGAGGCACCAGACTCCACAGTTTTTGCTGGCAGCTTCCCCCAGTGTCAAACACGTTGTTAAAATGAGAAATATTAATCAGACCCAGGGTTAGGCTGTTATTTCTCATCACAAGGCTGTGTGGATCGAACCCATCCATGGCTTGTGGAGATGCTGAGTAGCTGCTGAATTGCCCAGCTGCCTCTGTCCTGAGCCAGAGCCTGTCCAAAATGCCTAAAACACTAGGAAAGCAAGGAAAAAGGAACTTCCTGCCCTACTGAGCTGGATTCTGGCAAGCATGGTGGCCAGCAGGTATTTGGAAAAATTCTGGGACCATTTGCTTCAACCACAAACCCCAATCTGTCCAACGCCTCTCCGTGTTTAGGGGATTCTGAGCAAGCCCCCAAGTTTGAGGTGGGAATAGACATGCCCAAGGCTGTGTTGTCCAGATGCCATTTCCATTTAGGAAGCTGCCTGGGAACAGCTGGGCTTAGAGATGGGCTTACTCTGAAAGCTGGAGGCCAAAGCTTCAGATGGCTGAATCACCAAAATCTATGCACTTGCTCTGAAATACAAGATAAATTCAGACCATTTTCCACCCAGACAGATAACAAAAACTGGGTGATTAACTGGCTCCCACTTTTCCACCTCTCCTTGTGGCTGGGTCTCCTGGCAAGTTCTCCATCTGCTTTTTTAAATGCTTTCACTTTAAAATGGATGCCTTCCCTGCTGGCAAAGGCTCATGCCAGTGATCAGTGGGTGACACTGCCACTGTGGCCTGTAGCCCTGTGAGGAAGCATTTCGTTTAGAGAATAGACTGCTTTGGTGTGGAAGTTTTTGATCTGTAATCTCGCTAGGATGAAGACAACTGCCTGTAGAGGTGGGTTGGGGGAAGGAGGTGGCCTCTGGAGTCTTGGAAGGGCTGTCCCTTGCACCATTTTGGCGCTGTGCACAGGGCTGGGGGTGTGCCCCATGTACCAGGAGTCAGGACCCAAGAGCATCCTAAGAACTGTGGTCTGCTGGGAGTCTGTGCCATGGAAACACCCTGGTCAGAGCAAGGGGTTCCCTCTGGGTCGTTGGGTCTCTGTTTTCATGGGGAGGGAGAAGAGTTGGCAACCAAAGTGTGAGTTGTGGAGCTCCTGCACTGCAAACCCTGCTCAGACCTCTCTGAGCATGGTTGGGACAGCTTAGAGACATCCCAGGATCCAGGGCAGTGTCCAGGATGCCACAGAAGGGTTCTGCCAGGCTGATACAGGCAACAGAGAGCAGTAGGGGTTAAATACAGCCTGAATGGTGCTGCTGCAACAGCAGAGGAGCTCCAAGTCACTCTTGTGAGCCAGAGGGGTAGCTCCAAAGCACTCAGGAAGGAATTTTGGCCATTCAGTTTGACCCTGCAAGTGGGTGGGCCTGAGTCTGCCTGGTTCCTCCTGAAACAAAACACAGCCCTTTCTGCATGCCGTGTCTTGCTAGGAGTGATCTTGGGCTGGAGAAAGTCAAGGAGCTTGTAAGATGGGAGCTTCTGCTGGAAGAGATGGTCTGGGCAAACTAGGAATCTCTCTGCAAAGGTTGGGGTAGGGGGGTGGCAGTGATGCTACATGGGTTCTGCAGGTGATTGGTATGTTTTGGGTGGGAGCTTGTGACAGCTTTGCCCAAAGAGCTCTTTGAGATCCAGCAGCTCCCCCTGCTCATCTCCCCCTGCTCCCCTACCCCTCCCCATGCAGCCAGTGGAAACTGCTCCCATGAAATCTAAAGCAAGCACTGCAATGCTTGTCTTTTTGTTGTGAATAATGTCAGGCCTTTTTTCGGCGAGCGCTATTGAGGCAGCAGCTGTATTTCACCCAGCTGGCAGCGCTCGGGGAGGAGATCAAGTGTTCTCAGCAGAGCTGGGCCAGATCTAGGGCTGGGGGAAAGGGGTGCAATTCTGGTTGGCCTCAGTGCTGAGCTGCTTTACACCAGGTCTGAACTGGGCTCCCAGACCGGGGCTTTGGGGGATTTCGGGGAGGTGAAATAGTCGTGTGTGCTCAGGGGTCTGTGGGAGCAGCAGCATGAGGAGCTGGGCTGCTGCTGGATAGGATTTTAGTCATGTGGGTCACTTGTTGTTGTTGTTGTCCTCTTCTGAACCCAAAAAAACAGGAGCACCTGGAGCTGTGTGTGTGTATTTCTCCTCTCTGCCTGAGCATGCTGCAAGAGCAGAGCTCCAGCCCTGCCAAAACATCCCGCACTTCTGGGAGGTGCCCTCGGCACCGTGTGCTCGTCCCGTGGGATGCACTGTGCCTCCCTCTGCCAGGTGCCTCTGGGCAGGTGCCAGCCCTTCCTCTGGGCTCGGGAACAGCTTGTTTTGAACGTCAGTGCCATGGGAAGCGAAGAAAGCAGGAGCAGAGGTGCTGGTGGGCACTGCTGGCCCATCTCTGTGGCACGGGCAGGAGTCGTTCCTCTGTCCCTGTGCTGCTGGACCCCCGGGATGAGAGGGACCCCCCTGCCAGCCCATGCTCTGTAGGCCAGACCCCTGTCCTTTGCATAGAAGGACTTGGGAAGAAAAGTTGTATTAATTAAAATTGCATCTCCTCTTGATCCTCAGCTCAACCCCTGTCCCTCTGCTCTGTTTGCCCACTAATGGGTAGCTCAGTGTGGGAGAAGGATGTTGGAGACAGGAGAAGGCTCGAAGGCAAGGAGTATGCTCAGATGAGAGGGTTTGGGTTTGTTTGTTTTGATTTTTTCTTTGGGCAATTCATTATAATCCACTCATGAGGAAACATGTGACTTCTCTCTGTAAGAAAAAGCTGATTTTTTTTAAAATTTTCCTTTTAGTTTATTTTGTGATTTCGATTTTGTTCTTTTTTTCTCTCGCCTCCAGGGATCTGGTTCTTAGTCCTGAGGGGACCTTTGCTGTCAGAGGTCCATTCTTCTGCTACTATCAGTGATTTCCCCCTGCTTTGCACCTCCCTCCAGCCTTCACTGAATAAACAAAAGCCTCTGTCCTGGCCGTGCCGTTCCCAGTACCTGTGGTGGCTGTTTCCAGCTTGCCAAATCTGCAGGGATCGAGGTGGCTCCTCCAGAAGCACGTGGATGTGCTCTCAACACGGGGATGTGCCCTCAACACGGGGATGTGTCCTCAACCCAGCGGCGACTGGAACCACCAGTGACGGGAGCAGTGGGAGGGAGACGAAGGCGTGGAGTCAATTATGCCCCTGGATGGCTTTTGCTGCCTGACTTGGTTTTTCTCCCCAGGTGCTGCCCAGGGCTTATTGTCTTGCACATTTCTGCTCCATCCCCAGGTTCATTTGGGTGTGCTGCGTTCCTGGCTCCCTTGCACGGATCTGCTTTTCCAGCGCTGTTGACATCTGCTGATTGCTTTCCAACCATTAAACCCAAGACAGAACGGGAGGAGGGGAAGACACCTTATTAATTTTCACTCCGCCCTGCATCCTTCCCTACTCCTTCCCCTGGCAGAGATTGGGAGGAATAGTACTTTGCTTGCCCTGGGTGTAAATGAGGTGCTATTTAATTGTCTATCCCCACAAAGACAATGTTGGAATCGGGGAGTAAAGGATGCTGTGCTTGGCTGTCACTGCGTGGCACTTGAGGCAGGACTCCATGCTGAGGCCGCTGCTCCCATTGATGTGGAGTGGGATTTGGGAAAGGTGCATTCCTCCTTGCTGCCTGGATATGGGATGTTCACAGAGGTACCTGAAGGAGTGGCTGGGCACAGGGAACTTCCCAGAGGAGGAGGAACCACTAGTAACGAGGACAGGAAAAGGGTGAGCTCCCTTCTACAGCCTGTCCTCAGTGGGAGGGATTAAATTATTAACCTGGTGGGAAGGCTGGGGAAGCACACCTGGGACAAGTCTCTGGCCTGCCAATGGAGTGAGTTCTTCTGAGCAGCTGGCTGTACACTGTAGTTTGAACCACACCAGCACAGACAGCTCAACCCTTGCTTCAGCTCCTCCTAAACACACACCTCCAAGCTGGCAGCAACCTCCCCTCCTCGCCCAGCACATCCCCTGCTTCCCACTGCCCTCCCAGAAATCAGTCTCACAGGGTACACTGTGCCACAGCAAGGTCGTGCCCATCAGGTTTGGTTTTTTGGGGTTGTTTTTTGGGATTTTTGTTGAGCCTGGTGCCATGTTGCAGGTGGTGACGCAGAACATTGTGCTGCAAAGCAGCTCTGTGTTGAGAAGCAGAAGCGAGGCATAGGATGCACGTTTTTAGCATCCCAAATACATTGAGATCCAAAACAGTTTGCTATTCCCAGAGTGCCAGAGAAGCCTGGGATCTAACAGCCACATAATGGATGGGCCTGGTGGGTCCTGGCTTGGCTCCTGCTGCTCTCCTGGGACAGGGATGGGCAGGAGCTGGGCTGCCCTGGGTGCCCGTTCTGGTGGGACAGACTTGAGCTTCCATCTCAGCCCAGCTCACTGTGCCCAAACCACTAAATGGTGCTGGGAGCAGCCAAGAGAGACTCAGGCAGCAAAGTCCTCCTCAAATAGGCTCTACTTTTCTTTTCTATGGCCCCAGCTGATGTGTTATAGGAGCTGCAGGTGCTTAATATCCAAGGGCTTTTTTTTTTCGGGTGGACTTTTTCTGACCAGGGAGTTAAGAGCATGAACAAAGAAAAGGATGATATTCGAAAAGTGGTCATATTTTGCTGTCCCTAAATGTAGTTGCTATGCCAAATGGAGATTCATTTGTCCATGGGATTACCTGCAGGAAGAGGGATTGTAGCAGTGTTGCCCAGTGGCTGCTGGGCTGGTTATGGGTGGTGGGCAAGGCAGTGTTTGTCAGGAGAGGTAAAACATTGTTAGACACTGGGATCGCTGGGAAACAAACAGTTCACCTGCTGGCACAAGGGAAAGAAAACAAGAAATGTGTGAGTAGATACATGGCCAGCTTCAAACCAGCAATGTGAGCAGGCTCTGCTCCTGGCCCTGGTTTGGAGACTTCTTGCTCCATCTCAAACATGAGGTGGATTTGGGCCAGCACCTCTTTGAGGCTTCCCCAGCTGTTCTGCTAAAAAAATAATTCCTTTCCCTACTGTCTTTAAGGACTTGGCACCTGTAGTTTATCCACCTTAACTTTCCTATGTAAACAAGGCTGAAAGATTCCGTGGTTCTGAACGAGAAGATGTGTGAAGTGCTTTTCACAGCTCCTCACCCCACGGTACCGGGTGGGAGGCGAGTTCCAGGGAGACAGGCAGAGATGGGGAAGGGAGTCTGCTCCAAGAAGGATTAATGCAAACCCCTGGTGGAACAGACAGTGGCCGAACCCCTCCTGGATCGCTCCTGGCCTGGGGAGAAGCAGGGCTGAGGATCCCGATGCGGCTGTGGTGATGCAGCATCTGGGAAACGCTGCTGGAGGCTTCTCGTGGAAAGACGACTCCACCTGGTAGGTGTGACAGCAGGACTGGGGTGAAGCAGCGAGCAGGCAGGAGGAACAAAGCCACCTTTGTCTCCGTGCCCCGGCTCTGCAGAGCTGGTGCCGTGCCAGCGAGGTGCCTGGCTCGCTCCCGAGCTCTGGGGACGGCTGGCTGAGCAGCCAAGAGCTTCCCAGAGCTGGAATTCGGGGCAGTTGCTCTCTCACCTGGAAAAGCAACCTCTCTCCTGCCAGCAGCATGAAGGGGCTCGGACGGGGTAGCTCCTGAAACTCCTGCCGGGGCCGGCACCTTCCGTCGCAGCCCACCTCGGGGCGGTGGGGATGCCCATGTACCTCTCGAGGCACGCCTGGCGAGGTGGCCCTGGTGGGCACAGAGGGCAGGGGTGGCCGCGGGGCACAGAGCGAGTGGGCACAGGCAGGATTCCTCCGGGAACAGGGTGAGTGAGGGCTCTGCGGGGGTCCCTGGGGGTGGGGACAGTGCCAGCTCAGCATCACCTCCCTAGGCCGGAGATGCCCTTGATCCAGCCCCTGCGGGGATCCGTGTGGGGGTGTCGGCCCTGCATCCTTTGCTCTGCCACGGGCCCGGATGGATCTCTCCCAGTCTCGCATGCACCCTTAAAAATGTCAAATTATTCCTAGGGAATGGAAAAATCCCATCCTTTGGGATCTCCCGGCTGTTTGTTACGCCAGCATGAAACCTGCTTTAAATCCATGCCCTTGTTGGTGCAGGAGAGGATTAATCCCTCCACGTGTTTTTTCTGCGGTTCATCGCGGCAGGGCAGGTGGGAGTCACGATCTGCTGGCACATTCCACCTCCCCTGGGACACCCTTCCTGTCTCACAGCGCTGCTCCTGCTTGGAAAACCCCTGGGACTGCGAGAGTTAATTCTTCATCCCAGCTGCTTTCCTCCTCGAGCTCAGCAGGAAGAGGGATTGTGCTAGGCAAGGGGCACCACTGCGGAGGGGGAGGAGGCAAAAAAAAAAAAAAAAAAAANAAAAAAAAAAAAAAAAAAGCTTCGTGTTTAGACCTTTTACCTAATTTCCAAAGTTTCAGACCTGAGGGCCATAGCAACGAGAGCTGCCAGCGGTGTGATTGGAGGCAGCAGGCAGTGCTGGACTGCCCTCCCAGCTTCCCAAGCAGCATCCCCATGGATGGGACACAGTCAGTGTTGAGGCCAATGTTGGCTTTCTGCCTCCCCTTCCCCATGGAAAGAGCTCGAGGCATGTGGCTCTGTGTGTGTGTGTGTGTGTAATTTTTTTTTCCCTCAGCTGATTGCCTTTGCTCATTTCTATTACATTTTCCATGGCTTCTATGAGTTTTTTAGGAAGTTCTTGGGCACTTGTGAAACCAGAGGGCACCCAGGGAGGGCTGTTCTCATGAAGACCTGTCTAGAAATCAACAGGGTGGTACAAACCCGGCAAGGTGTTGTGTGTTTTTGTATAAACACAGAGAAGTGAGAGGGGGTGGCACTTTGCAGCTGCAGAACAGAGCTTGAGTCCCGCAATACTTTCCTTTTTCTATCAAATAAATCTTTGCAAAAATACCAGGGGTTCCTGCAAAACAAAAGCAAAGACATGATTTGGGGCAATAAAAACTGCAAACTGTTCTTGTTGTGCTTACAGCTTGCTGATTCTCCTTTTTGTTCTAACAGAGGGGCTCAACCATCAAGTTCCTCTCCAAGCACAGCCCATCCTGGGGAAACACAGAACCACAGAATATCCTGAGTTAGAAGAGACCCATGAGAACCATCGAGTCCAACTCCTAGCCCTGCACAAGACATCCCAAAAATCCTACCCTGTGCCCAAGAATGTTGTCCAAATGCTTCTTGACCTCTGGCAGGCTTGGTGCAGTCTCTGCAGGGAAAAATCCCAATGAAACTCGGATGTGTTTCCCATGGGTTTTCTGAGCATCCACCTTTGGTGGCAGCATTCCTTATTATCTCTCAGTAGTACTGCAGAGCTGACACAGCCATGGGCTCAGTTTCTGCAGGTCATGGAGATCAAATCCCCCCAGCTCTTCCAGAGCCACTTTTTGGAGCAGAATCGCTTTTCAATCTGCAGGTGTGAGCATTTGTGGCAGCACTGAGCCTGCCATGGTAGCAAGTAGTCAGGGAGAAGAGGGAATTAAACTGGCTAAGGGGAAAAGCATTTGCTAAGGAAAAGACAGGGATTGTAGCAACCACTGATCTGATGCAAATCAAGCTGACCTGTATTCCCCAGATCTTCAGGATCACTCAAAGCTTCAGCAGAGCAGCTAAGCTTGATTATGTCTGTGTCGTGGTTCCCTTGTGCAGCAGGCAGTGTCTTCCTCCCACCCCTCTTCCTCGATGAGCCACAGGCTTAACAAAACCTGCGCTTCAGCCACTCACTGAATCCACTTAATTCTCCTTACACTGGCACCAGGTTGTCTTTGCCATGGGGAAAAGCTTTCCAGCACAAAGCTGCCTTGCTGCTCTTCCCGGCTTGTGCAGGGCTGTGTGGGCTTGCAGTTCCCTTTCCTGGAGGAGCACGTATTCCCATTAATGTTATATATTTATCTTTGGATCGGAATTCGTATTTAGGAAAAAAGAAGGGTGATAGACCCCAGCCAAAGCTAACTTTGTGTTTTCTGCTGTGGCCAAAGCTTTCTGTGCATCCCTGTAGCATTTGAACCCACCTAAGAGCAGTGAAACACAGTTCATCCCTAGTGAGCTGTGTGAGGAGAGAGGATCATCTTCCCTAGGATTTTAATAAGCCATGAAATTGGGTATTCAGCTGTTTTCATTATTCTACTACTCTGTGTATAAAAAAAATTCTGATTTTTTTGCCATTCATCCTAAAGATCTATTGGGATATTCCTATCCTTTGGTACCCTTTGAATGTCAGGTTGTCTCTTCAGCCAGCACTTGTAGGCCAGTGATTCCCCACCACCCCTCTCCTTTCCACCCTATTTATAGGGTACTTTTAACACAACACAAGATTTGTGCAGAAAAGCCTTGGAAGCTTGGAGCACCTCTCTTTTTCCAGGGGTCTGAGCTGCCAGATGCATTTCCCTCGCAGACAAGAGCAGGATGGCTCACTTGCACTTAACTTTCTGTTCTTCAGGAACCATTGGAATATGAATAGGATCCTTATCAAACCAGGTTCATCCAGAGGACAAGGCCATATGGATTGTTTGCAGAACTGCAGCAAATAAACAGCATTCCTCCTGATTCCTGATTTGCCCGTTTTAATCCAGTGGCCAGCTCAGGCAGAGGCTGCAGAGCTCAGCAGCAGGGGGGTGACAGCTTTTGGCAAGTTCTGGACCATGCCCAGCTTCCCAGGTGGTGTGATCAAGCACCATGGAAAGAACTTCTGTCTGGAACCTTTAAATTATGGATTTGAGAGGTAGAAACCCGGTGCCTATCCCATCTGGGGGTCTAAATGTAGAGGGGAGACCTGCTGTGAACATGGCTTTTTTCCTTGAGGCCATTTGCTGTGCTCAGGAGTGAGGTGGGGGTGATGGATCGTGGTGATGAAATGGAAGCGAGGGCTTGGCTCCCTTCCCAGGCAAGGACTGGCATCACAAAGTGGGAGAGGCCAAAAGACATCAGGTCTTTCTGTGCCCCAGGAAAAGCGCAGGTGACACAGGGCACGGCCAGAGCTCTCAACACCTGACATCTGCCCCTCACCGCTGGAAAGTTTCCATTGTCATCTGCTTAACGAGGAGAGAAAAGCTTGCAAGCATCTTCCTTTGTCTTGCTGCAGTTTGGATGGCCAAAAAAGCGTGTTATTCCATCTAGGCTGCCTTGCCCAGCCACCGCTGCTCTCCGGAGCATTTCTGGGGTGTTTCTCTGTCAGGGATCTGCCCCGTGGAGCACATCCTGGGGGCTGGGGGCTCAGGGGCTAAGCTTGCAGGGAAGGAAGGGCACACATGAAGTTCATCTTGATGCTGACCAGGCTCTCCAGAAGGGCTCATGTCTGCACGACTTCAATCTAGGGCTAAATTTAAACACCAAAATGCAGCTTTTAGGAGCCCAGGGAATAGCCCAGTCCTTGTCTCCTGTGGCTGCCTTCAGCCAGCCCTCCCTTTGGCAAGGAAGAAGCTTTTGTTTCCCTTGGACTCTGGGCCAGCTTGGAATAAGAACACCAGCAAAACCCTCCCTGCCCCAGCACAATGAAGCAGTGCTCTCAATTCCCAGATGTGTGGAGGGGAAGTGCCCAGTGTGTCTCTTCCTGATGCTTCCCTTTCAGATGTGGAGTGGCAGGGAGCTGGAGACGGCTGGTGGCCATCCAGGAAGCAGGCTGAGGAGTGGACAGTGGATTTTTCCCCTGGAGACTCTCTAGATCTCACTGCCTGTGGCCGAGGGAAGCGGTTTGAGTGCTCTGCCAGCTGTTCAGCTAGTTTGAAACAGCTTGAGAGTGCTCAGTGCTGCACGGAGGAAAAGACCCACCAGGAAAGGTGAGGATGCCTTCCCTCTCAGATGTGTCTGCATCCTCAGGGAACCCTCGGTCCCTATCTTCTCCTCAAACAGCTTTTGGTCCTCATCATTTCCTCCTGAGCATCACCAGTAGGGCTGGACTCTGCTAAAATCCCTGCAAGCAGCTTGATGGGACAGAGACACGTCCCCTGCTCAGTCCTGCTATCCAGGGACAGGGGTCAACATGGAACCACCTCATGCACAGAGCCTTGTGCCAAGGTCATGCCAAATGAGTCTGAAGTGAGCTGGTGTTCCCTGTGGGATGAATCTGGAGATGAAGCCTGTCCCCCTTGGAATGAGGTGGGGGGTGTTTCCGGTTCAGCTGAAAGGTGCCTCTTTTGGGCAATCCCCCAGGATTTGGGCAGCACAGGAAGAGGCTGCCCGTGGGCACAGCTGCCTCTCGGGGTGCTGGTGGGTGATGCAAGCCAGGGCACTGCATCCCATGACCCGGGCTGGCTGTACCCACCCAGTGGAAAATTCCTCCATCCCATGGGCAACGTCCTTCTGCCTTTATTTTGAAGCAGCTTGCTGAGGACACGGCCAATGCAGGAGATAATAGGTGCTGACAGGGGCCTGGCTGCTAATTGGGGTTTTGCCAGGGCTTCCGTGATATTTGCAACTAAAGGAAGGTGGGAGGGAGTTGGTGGAGGAGGAGGATAACAGGACACGGGTGTGATAGGGAGATGGAACCTGAGGAGGAGCTGGGAATGTCTGAGGAGGTCACAGGGAGGGATCCTCACACTCAAAGCCAGCTCGGGATTACTCACAGCCCTGACATCAGCCTGGGGACCCTCCCAAGCTGTCCCTGTGCTGCCAAGGCTGGAACAGGGTGTTCCCGTGTATGGGATAGGGATTCAGACCCCGCATGGACTCAAGGCTGATCCATCACCATGTGGCAGCAGTGCTGAGCATTGGGGGTGGTCACCTGAAATCTGGGGGTGCTCACGGCATTTCCCTGCAGTCCTGCAGGGGCTGTCTGCTTCTTCTTTTCTTCCTTCCCTTCCCTTTCTCCTTTCCTCTCCTTTTCATGCAGCAGTACTGGCCACCCATATTCCAGAGCCCACCCGATGGGGTGGATGCTGTCCTGGCCCTTTGCAAATCCAACCATTTCTTTACAAAATCTTTTCTTTGCCCAGATTGAATTTTCCACAAATTATAGCAAATTTGAATTGGCTTTTTGTTTACAGGGGAAAAATGAACACCCTTCAAAAGCCCAGGAAGTTTAAGTTAACTTTCAGCTTGAAGCTGTTTCGTTTGCCATGAAGGAATTTTGCAGGTGTCTTGACAAAATGCTTCAGGGGTTTTTGCAAAATTAGATCCTGTAGTTTGTCTTCCTGAATGTGTAAAAATATCCCAGGGAAACCTTTGCCCTAATGGCAACTCAGGATAGCTTCCAGTCTATCTCAAAAAGAAATCTGGAATAAAAATAGAAAGATTTGGACACACAAGACCCTCTGAAAGATGTAAACAATCTGTCTTAGGAAGGGATGTATTCAAAGCAAATCAGAGAGAAAATAGGTCGGGAGTCCTGAGGAGGTGCTGGACATGATGCTGGAGGTCATGGGGGTAGTTCAGGTGGGGCACAAGGTAAAGCCCAGCTGTGGGTGATGCTGTTCCCAAAAGGGAGGGACAAGGAATTATTTACACCAGGCTGTAAAGCCAGGGCTGTGCTGTGCCTGGCCATGGAGTGGTTAATTGCTTGATGCCAGTCATGGGATCCCAGTCCAGAACACCGGCACTTGGATTGAGGAGAGCTTTGGACCAGCACCTGTGAGGATTTACTTCCCTCTGGCCTCCCCTGCTGGGATCAGAGGCATGGAGGGTCTTGGGAAAAGGGAGCATGAGCAAGCAAGTGGCTTGCTGTCCTAGTGCCTGGGTTTGCAAGTGATGGTCAGACTCCCACCCTGTTTCCCTGCACGGGTAAGAGGTCCAAAAACCATTTAGAGAGTCTGGACTCCAGGACTTTATTCCTTCATTCCAGCCCAGAGGGGCTGCCTGGGGCTCTGGTGTCACCTGAGCAGCCTCACAGCACGGGATTGGAGGAAACCCAGGATTTAACCCTACCCTTGAGGACTGGAGACCTCCAGCATCTCTGGCATGGCTTTAAATTAAGAGATGGGGGAAATTAGAGGCAAGAGGAGGGGAAAGAGAATTTTAAAAAGGGGAGGGATCAGCCAGGGAGGAGGAGGGGAGCAAGGAAGGGGTGGCTGCTCCCTGCCAGCCGCTTGGGAAATATCGGCAGCAGTCACGTGAAGAGCTGTGCTTTTGGCATAACCTGCGTCTTTGTGCAGCACGGGGAGGGTGTGAAATCACCGCCCGCTTCCAGGAATCCTCCCGGCACGGGACACACGGCGGGGAGCTGCTAAACACGAGACCCCCGCTGGCCTGGACCCCATCGGGTCCCTGCATCAGCCCCTCCCTGCCCGGGGATCTCGCTCGCCCGGTGGCTTCCCGGGGTGGCAGCGCAGGGGACAGCGTGTCCCAGGGCAGGGGACAGCGTGTCCCAGGGCAGGGGACATCGCCAGCGGGGGGACACGAGCCATGGGAATGGCGGGGGCAGCTTGCACTGGGAGGCTGCGGACGGGGAAGCTTCTCCATGTCAGGGTGCGTGGATATTGCTCGGGTGCAGCCCGGGTCCGAACCCTCTCCCAAAGTCAGGAACAGCCCCTTGGCCGAGGGACAAAGCCCTCCCCCACGCTCTCCTTCCCCAGCAGGAGCTGTGGGTGACATCCTGCACCCATTCAGCGATAACAGCGCTCCCTGCGCAGGCTGCCAGCGCGCCTCCAGCGGCTCCTGATCTGCCTGCCCACAAAAATACACCTCCCCGGGCTCTCTGCCCCCTCCCCTGCCTCCCGGGAGAACTTGTTTATTGCTGGGTGCAGGGAAACCGTGACCTCCGCTGCCTGCTGTCCCCTTTGGCTCCCTGTCCCTGGAACGTGCTGGATGAGGACGTGCAAGGGGATGAAGGCAGGGCAGGTGCCAGGGCCCCCAGATGTGACAGGGGCAGGGTGGGAAGGGGCTTTCGCAATCACAAAACATCACATTAATTAAACCAGTGTCAGGCTCAGGGATGGTTTTTGTTAACGACATCCATGTGGGGACTGAGTATGGACAATCCCAAGAGGGAGGAAGGGGAGACCTGGAGAGGAAGGAATGGGGGTGAAATTAGTTGATATGGAGCATAAAGTCAAGCAGGTGAGGATGGCAAGGAAAAGCTCCCGCTGCTGCTTTGGGGTTTGTCTGAAGTGGCAGAGGAGGGGGTGGCTGGGGACAAGGACACCATGAGGGTGGGATGATCTTGGTGGGTGGGGAAGTGATCCCCATGGCACAGGGGACTGCTGTGTCCCTGCATCCAGCCTGGCCTGCCTGCAGCAGGATGAGAGGGGCAGCGGGGTGGTCAGAGGGAGAGCCCAGGGGAGATTAGGATGAGCTTGGCTGGACTGGCTTAGCAAAGCAGGGAATGTGAAGGGCACACTGAACCTTCCTGCTCCTGACTCCATGTCCAGGTTTCCAGCACATTTGCCCTAATTTTCAGCCTTCAGCTTAATTTCTTTCAGCCAGGGAGGCAGGGCCTGGCCGAGCAGCGCTCTGCAGGACACAGGGTGGGTTTGGGCTGCCCACTGCTTTGTTTGTATTTTTAGAGCGTGCCACAGGCACTAGGTCACTGAAGTGAGTGAAATTCCACCCTGGAGCCTGGAGAAACTCTTCATCCCCATCCCTCTCCTCAGGGATGGACTGGAGTCAACAGCTGAGCGGGGTCTCAAGTGTCTTGGCTGCTGCACTGCCCGGCTGAGGCGAGGGGCGAGGGTGGGTGGGTGCCAGGATCTCGGTGGAAGAGCAAGGCAGTGGGCAGGGGACAACCCTCCCACTGTCCTCACTCCTGGAAGAGTCCCAGGGGAGTGAGGGTCTTGTTGTGCCGAGCTGGAGACCCCACTGGTGGCACAGAGAGGCTCTTGGTGTAAGCGGTCTCAGGGGGAATTAGTTCGGTGGGACAACAGGCACCCTGTGCTGGGGGAGCTGAGGGTGTTGGGATGCTGAGACGAGACTGGGAATAACTGGAGAAGGGTGGGGAGAAGGCCACCCCTACCATGCTTGCTCAGTGGAGTGACGAGTTGGCAACATGGTGAGTCAAAAGCTGAAAAGGGCAGAAAAACCTAGGAAAGGAGAATGTGTGGGGGCTTAAAGCAGCACAGCACATCTCCTTGAAAACACAGCTTGGGTCCCTTCATCATCTCCAGAGCGAGTGATGCGAAGGAAGCATCTCACCAGGGCTTGGGCTCACAGGGAGTGAGTCAGGAGGGCTGGAGTCCCACCTCTTGAGTCACTGCTAGCAGCACTGGCAGCCGCCCCTGCCCCTTCCAGCTGTGAGTGGTGATGGAGTCACGGTCCCCTTGGGGGGCCTTGGGGGAAAATCCTCACTTTATCATCTAAGCCTGAAATAAAGACAGAAACTCTCCCCTGGGATGCTGACCCAACCAGCAATTGTGGCAAGAGATGCTGTTGCAAGGAAGGGCAGCAAGTATCAGATCCCTGCTTTAAGGCAAGAGGTTTGCCTGGAAATTAGGCCAAGCAAAACGTGCTGGGAATCGTCATTTGAAAGCTCTGCCTCATGAGGTGTGAAATATCTGCCTTTCCTGATGATCTTCTAGGAGATGATTTTCTCTGCTTGAGCCACCCAAATGCTTGTCCTCACCTGGTTCAGGTGGCCCGAGCACCCAGCAGAGATCAATCACACATTGCTTTCATCCAGAGATGCTCACACTGACGTGGTTTATCAGGACCAACACTCAAACCTCAGCCCGAACCTCAAAGGCTGTGACAAGGATCCCCTGTGGGAGGGAGCTAAACTCCAGGAGCAGAGGATGCCAAGCGTTGTTTTTATTGCTGGAAACAGCCAGATATGAGGACCGGGCTCTTTTTTCTGAACCATCACACAATTTTGGGAGGAATTTTCCCCTCTGTACACAACCCAGAGCATGCCTGCACTTCCCTATGTTGTACTGCCAGCCCATGGCTCTGCTCCGGGGCATCCCCTCCGGTGGTTTTTTCCCCCAGGTCTTTTTCTTCGAGATCCACCCCTTTCCTTCCAAAACAGGCAGTCTCCCCTAACAGCGAGCACCCAGTGGCCGGCAGCAGACGGCTCAGTTGCTTTGCCTTATGCACAAAACTTTCCACTTGTGTTTTTCATCTTCCCAGCGGAGGGAAGTGCCTGCTCTGCCTGGCCTCTCTCCTGCAGAAGGGAAACGTCTGCCCTCCTGTGTTCAAAGTCCCCTCCAAAGAGAAGCCGAGGGTGCACTGACCTCATGGAGTAAATATTTTCCATGACATCTCCTTCTGACATCTCTCCTCGGGCTCTGTACCTATAGCTGACCCAGCTCTGGGTTTACAGCCAGTTCCTTGCTTCCCAACATGTCCCCATGCCGTGTCACCCTCTGAAGGTTTCAGTGACCTCTCTGGACATCCCCCCAGAGACTCTGCTGGCCAAGGGGGTGGCTCCTGGGCCAGTGCTGCTCCCCAGGGACACCAAATCCCACTGGCTTGCTGTGATGGCTTCTCCAGCATCTCCCCTTGCCTGCTCAGAGCTCTAACTCACCTGTGGCCATGGGCTGATGCCAAGCCAGCTGGGAAGCTGGAGCCAGCAGGCACGAAGCATCCATGGGCCTGAGGTGGGATGCAGGGAGGTTGTTTGGAAGTGGGAACAACTTGTCACCAGGCATGGCCGGGGGGAACACTCGCTGACTCTGTCCCTGCTGCTCACCCAGCTGAATGGGAAGGGGTGGATTGATCCAAGAGGTATTTTCCACCTCCAGCCTCTTGCTGTGTTTTGCCTGTACAGAGTCCTTCCCCAGGCTGTCCTTCTCAAGGGGACAGTCACATCTGGTGTCTATCCCCAGTGGGTCTGGATTTCCTGCACAGGTACTGCAGAGCCCAGATCTCTTCATTGTCAAGGTGTTTTATTTGCAACCATGAAAAGTCAGTGTCTTTCCCCCTCCATCAACTTTCTAACACAAGCTGCTGTGGTCACTCTCCTGCCAGGGCTTTTCAAACCATGTGCCAGGTCCCAGCTCTAGTACAGTGTCCTGAGGGGGAACAGGGTATTCCAAGAGTTGGATTCCTTAGGATTAGATCACTCCCACCAGCCTCTTGTGGAATGGGGAGAAAACACAGAAATATTGCCAAGCATGCGGCACACACCAGGAGGTGTCAAAAGATGCTCCTGTCAGCCTTGCAGGCAGCCCTGTGGGGAAAAACACCCAAGAAATTTGCTGTGGGCATTTCAGAGCCCTTTATTTCTGGGGCTTTATTTCTCACCTACAGCAAAGGTGCCTCCTCAGGTGAGGCAAGGAGAACACCTATACCTGCCCTTCTGGTAGCTCCTCCAACAGTCTGTAAAAGAGAAACCAGTGCTTCCCAGTTCTTTTGCATGGGAGAAGTGTTGTTCTTATCTAGACAGTTGCTATTGCTAGACTGAAAATCAATATTAAACATCTATTAACCTGGGTAGGTTTAGGGCTTCTTTTTTGGCTCCTCAGTAAGATTTTCCATTTTAAACAGCTCTCTTTCTGGCAGACAGGGAAGGTTTTTCCACCTGCTCCGCAGCTTGCCAGGTGGTGGCTTCACAGGAATGCTTCAGGATGCAGTGGAGAGCTTGGCTGGAGCAGCCTGTGATTCCAGGTATTGTCCTGCACCTGCTGCAGAGCAAGTCCTGGACCTTCTCCCTCCATCCCGTGCTCCTGAAGCAACGTGAGTGTCCCTGGGAGATTCCCAGCACGGCTCTGCGTGCAGCACTCCCACGGTGGATCATCCAGCGTGCTGGGTGCTGTCCATGGGCTCTTTCACAAGAGGCTGAGCTCTGAAAATCCACGTGCCAATGGCACATTTTTGCACCTATTTGTGGCTTCTCCTTGGAGGAGAGGTGTGTCTTTGCTCTTGAGCATGTGCTGTGCTCCTGTGTGTAAAACACAGGTGGATCCCTGCTCCTGGGAAGATGCAAGGGCTGCGCATCCTACCTGAAGGTGACAGCTCAGTGCTGAGGAAGTCATTCTCTGCTGGAAGTGCCTGCCTGTTGGACTGGGCAGAATTTTGGAGGTGGGGTGCAGAATCATGTATTGGAGGTTGGATATATAAACCTTGGCTTTCCCAGAGGCCTGGGTCTTCCCTGGGACTGCTGCTCTGCCTCCTCACATTTCTGCGAGAGGAAACTGCCGCTAACCTCACCACAAACACAAATTGGTTGGGTTTTGCTGCTTATTTTTTTGGGTTCCGTGTGTTCAGTTTGAACAATAAAACATCTGTTCCCGAGTCCAGCAGCTGGACCGAAATGAAATGACGTTAGCATCAATTATGCTCCGGGATGGGGAGGCTGCCGGGAGAACAAACGGCGCAGATTTCCTCAGCGCTGAATAACAAATGAGAACAGCAGCTTGGCTCAGTGGCTTGTGTGTTCCCGGAGAGCTTCCAAACCCCCCACCTACTCCAGCTCTCAAGTTTGGGGTGCCAGCTGCTATGTGTCACTGCTCCAGGTACGACTGTGAGGTAGAGTGAGGGAGATGCTTTTGCAACAATTGGGGAAAAAAACCCCATTGTTGGTGTCTTGGTTTATGGCTGCTGTGCTGGGGGAGATTTTCCTGAACACACCAAGCATACAGGGATTTTATGGGGGGATGGGGTGGGGTGCAAGCACTTCTTGCAGAGCCAGCACGAAGAGCCCAAGCCCGAGGTGGGTGCAGGCAGCCAGCCCAGAGCAGGGCTGGCTTCACAGAGGGATGGGATGATGCAGAATCACGTTCCCTGGGGATAGAAAGGGGCCATTAAAAGGGAGAAAAGGGGGAGCGATGGAGCACAATGCCTGTGATCTGTTGGCAGGCGCGACCTCCAGTCCCTGGCAGCACCTCAAAGCAGCTGTGAAGTGCCAGTCGGTGGCGATGCTCCGGCGCGTGATGTGGGGCGCCTGACCCTGGTGTAAGGCTGGGACACGGGCTGGGACACGGGCTGGGACACGGGCTGGGACACGGGCTGCCCGCTGGGAAGGGCACTGACTGCACCGGGCTGCTCCTCCCCGGGGCCCCACAGATGAATCCCCAGCGTGCTGAGTGCTCCAGGGACATGGTGGCCTGGGTGCCATCCTGTCCCATCCCCAACACGCTCACCAAAAGCAGGTTATTTCCCCGAATCCCAGTAGCACAGTGAAAACTGTGGCTGTGAGGGAACTGAAGAAAATTACCTGAAGTTACCAGGGAAAAGCATTTTTATAAGCGAGCTGCTTTGTACCTGCACAGCCAGATGCTTAAATAACTTAATGCAGGCTGCAGAAAATAATTTCGGCTGCCGCAATTTTGAAGCCTCTAAAATAGCTTTGCTGCTCCCTGGGGAGCCGTGAGCATTTTAGGCCTGACAGCTTCCAGCACCCCGCAGGTGAGGTACAGCTGCTCATGGCAGCCTGCAGGGCAGGGCTGGAGGGAAATGGGGCTCCTGAGCCTCGTGTGATGCTCATCGTGATTTTTTGGAAGGAAAGTGTTTGGGGTGAGCAGCAGGAAAGAAAGAGCTCGTTTGGGAATAACAGCTTGCTCTAAAAACCTTGGGAGCATCAGCCACCCAGGGAGTGCTTTGTCTGGCTTCTCCCTTGAATGTCCCTCTTGTGGGAATATCACCCATATGCCATGGAATGCTTTGGGTTGGAAGGGACAGTAAAGATCACCCAGTTCCACCTCCTGCCACGGCAGGGACATCTTCCACTAGTCCAGGTTATTCCAAGCCCTGTCCAACCTGGCCTTGGACACTGCCAGGGATCCAGGGGCAGCCACAGCTTCCCTGGGCACCCTGTGCCAGGGCCTCCCCACCCTCACAGGGAAGGATTTCTTCCCAACATCCCATCTATCCCAGCCCTCTCTCAAGCTGAAGTCATTCAACAGCACCCAGCACATGCCTGAGAAAACTCCTGTTTTCCTCTAATCCCTTATTGCTTTTGGCCTCCAGCCTTGGTTATATCCACAAGCCACTCTGGGCCAACACTAGCCCAGGTATCACATCTGATCTGTGTCACCTCTCTGCTCCCAGACTGGGTGCTGCAGGCACTCCTGGCCTCTCCTACCAGACATGGAGTCCAGCTTGGAAAATCCCCAAAACTTCACTCAGAAGAGACTTGGCAGAACTAGAAGCAAAAGTAAAGGAACCTTTGGCTTTAAAAAAAAATTGAAAACCAGATCACTTTGTCCCAAAGCAACTGAACTCAGCCCAGTATGTCTATTTTTTGTTACTTTATGTACTGTACTCCAGCCTGTTTTCCCAACCTTTACAAAAGCAAGTGGATCCTCATTTTGTTTGCCTGTCCCAACTCTCAGTAACATGATGAACTGGCTGGTTTTGGGTAAGTCTGGCAAGGACATTAATTCGTCCCAATATTCCGGTCTTCCTGGCTGCATGAAAATAAGTGCTGTTGCTGGAGGTTGGCTTGATCTCAAGTAGTGAGGGGAAGGCTTGTTGGGTCCCTGGTTTCCCAAAAATTCCCATCTGGTGGGAATTTGTCGGCTGGGGCATAGAGATGGGGCTGCCCTGACTCCAGGCACCTCCTTCCCTCCCAGCCTGGCAGCAAAAACAGCCTGGGAGGATTCTCTGGTGTATTGGGATCCAGAGGGATGGAGACAAGAGGAGTGCTGAGGTCCCTGCACCCTGCCTGATTCTCTGGTGATCTTTTTCTTCTTTATCCTGCTTGCAGTGGCCTGCTTTTCCCAGTCTGGTTGGTAATCCTAAGGAATAGGAGTTAGAAGCCTAAATGTCTCCTGAGGAGCTGGATTTTAGTCCTTCCCTATGGCACTGGTGCTCTGTCTCACCTCTGCAAGGACTGAGCCTCCTGTGCATCTTCCTCCTCTATCCAGAGCAAAATGTGGCCTGAGGGGCCCAGAGTGGTGGGAAACAGGGATTTGTGCCACCAGACAAGCTGGGATATACAGCAGCCACTTCTGGCTCATCACCTGGAAGAGGCTTTTGAGAACTGGATGGGACAGAAAATGCTGAGCAAGGCTCAGGAGGGTCCAGGTGTGTGTAATGCAGCTAAAAGGAGGTGGGATAGGGGAAAAAGGGAGTAAAGCAAGGCAGGGGCAGCATTCTGCCCACAAGGCATCTGAAACAGGGTTGGATGCCCTGTGTGGGCAGCCACCAGGCAAGGGATGCGTGGCTCTGCTTTGTCCCAGCGGCTCTGGGGGTGGCTCTGGAGCTCTTCCTTCTGCCAGGGCAGGGCACGGCCTGGGGCTGGGGCTAAAAATGTTTTAACAACATCTGCATTCCATCTGGGTGGGCGTGTGTGCTTTGTGGGGCTCCCATTCAGCCCTGTTCACCCTGACGCTGCTCCCACCCCAACCCAGAGCCAGCATCACTGCCTGGGGCACCTCGGGAGGGGGGATGAAGGGCCTGGGGGGCTGCTGGGGCAGGGACCTCTCCTCCTCCCCACCTCCTCACCCTTTCATTTCAACACACTCCCCCACCTCCGGCTTGTTTGCACAGCTCAAAATGTTCCGAGCATTATCAGTGTTTGCACTTTTGCCACTGTTTGTGCTGGTTGCACTTTAAAGGCAATAAAGTCAAGTTTTGTTTGCGTACAAGGGAGCTGTGGGTTTTTTCCCCCAACACACCAGAGCTTGCCCTAAAACATGGCACCAACCACCCCTGGAAGGCCTGGGCCTGCTTGGCCCCCTGGGGATGATGTTCCTGGGGAAAAAGGGGCTTGGTGTGTGCAAACACTGGGGTTCACACCTTTCATCTCAAGCTGAAGTTGCTGTGAGACTCACGGGGGAGGCTGACTCAGCATCCTCCTCCTTTTATTCCCAGAGAAGCCAAGGTATCCCAGGCCACACAGCCCCATCAGCCAAATGAACTTTTCCCTGGCAAAACCCCTTCCCTCTGAGTGCTGGGGTTTAGGAGCAGCACAGGAGCCAGGTGCTGCTGATGGCACAAGGCCTTGGGGGTCCCACAGTGCAGGGACATGACCTCATGTGTGCCCAGCCACCCACTGCTGTCCCCACAGGCTGACACCACCTCCCTGCTGGCTGCCGTCCCTGTCCAGGGGTTAAACATTAACAGGCTGGGGCCGCTGCAAGGCCAGAGGAGTCTCCAGAGTGTCTGGGGAAGGGTGTTACTTCTGGAGAAAGCAGTGCTCGGAAAGTGGCCTCCACTGTGCTGCTCAGTGACCCTCTCGTACCTTGCTGCTGCTCCATCCCTGCTTCCAGAAAACCTCCCTCCATCATCCTCCTTGGCTCCCCAGCTGCTTTCTCCACCTCTCAGTCTGCTCCAGGCTGCCCAGCTTCAGGGTATTTTCTGCACTGCCTAAGGCTGAGCTGGTTGGGGTGTGTGCTGACCCTCTGGGGCTGATGCCAACTCCCCCACTGGCCCCCTGAGCTCCTGGTACCACTCCAGAACCTCGGGATGGGGCAAAGCCCACGGCAAACCCGCAGCTCGGTGCCTGGAGGGTGACCACACCTGCCTGCTTTTCCTGGAAGGGCAACGTTCCTTGCAACTGATCCCTGGATTAACAGGGCATTTTCTTTGCCCTGCCGAGGCACATGTCACCTCTGTCACCTCTCCAAAGAGCAGCCGCGGTGGCTCAGCACCAGGAACACCCTGGAAACAGGGTGCCTGCTGGCCTGGCCCACCAGGGACACCTGGGGCTGGAAGGGACCAGGAAAGGCACAAACCTCACAGCTTAAGTGGGGTTTAAGCTTGCAAAAAAAGAGGAGGAGATGTGGAAAAGGCAAAGGTGGGTCTGGGCAGGAAATAATGCCTCGCCACGCCCTGGATTACAGGTGCTGAGCTGCGGCGTGGTGGCTCACCCTGCCCTCTCCTGGACACCGGCTCGCTGGCAGCCGGTCCCTTTGGGAAATATCCGAGATTTTTAAATGCCCTCCCCCAAGAAAACATCCGGAGCTGTTTGAGGAGTGCAGCTCACAAAGGTCTGTTGGGCCAGGGAAGGATTGTGGCATGGAATTATGGATTGGTGGAGTGGTTTGGATTAAAAGGCACCTTAAAGACCATCTAGTTCCAATGCAGGAAAAGTTGCATCATTTACTGTGACCTGATGCTTCCTTAACGAGTAAGCACCGATGGCTCCCTGAAGTTCCCATTTTCTTGATGGGGAATTTTCCATTTTCCAGACCAGGAACGAGAGGCTGCAGTGGGCTGTGATGTCTCCATCTGCCTCCCTCTCGGAGGAGGTGGATGCTGCTGCGGCACAGCCTGGCTGCCTGCAAACCCAGCACTGTGGTCTCTCAGGGGTGCTGGGGGTGGTTTTTGGCAGACCAGGGTGGCTGTGGCTTGCTCTGGGGAGGAGGCACCCACTCCAGCTGTAATCCACAGGTCTGGAAAGACGCCCAGGACGCGCCTGGTGCCGCCTGCTCCCACCCAGTGTGGGCTGAGCCATGCAGGTGGGCACAGGGCACTCGCTGGGGAGCTCAGCCTCACCCAGCAGAGCCCTGGCTGCCGCTCATGTTCTCCTCTTTCCATCCTGCCCTCTGGAGCATCCCTCCCCCACCTCCTGCCGCTGCCAACAGCTCTCCCCCGCTCACATCCAGACCGGCACTCCTTGGAGTCATCCAGGTGTTATTTTCCCTGAGGAACTGTGATGCCAGCACAGTGTGAGCTCATGGGTCTAATCCTGCCTTAGCCCAAACTCGGGGATTAAGGCATGGAGTGAGCTTGGGCTGGAGGCACAATCCAGTCCCTGTGTTTTATCCCAAACTCTGCAGACAGGGAGCGCAGTGTGACATGGACATACCCGTGGTACTAATTGCTGCCTGTAATCCCAGGATTATGGTTTACTGCTTGTTATATCCCTGTTATGCTCCCAGCTCCATTCCCTACCCATCACCAAACCAGGGCACAACAGGCCTTGGGATCCTCCTAATTAAACACTCTTTTTTTTTTTTTAACATCATGTTTGTAATGCAATTTAAAATGACAGTACATAAAGATGCAGCTCAGCTCAGAGACCCACATCCCTCCCAGCCTCCAAACACACCCAGTGTGTCTCTAGGAATTAGAGACCAAGCAGAGAGCCTGAGCAAGTGCCACTGGGATCACAGTGGATCCCCCAGCACCTTCCCTTTGGATGGGGATAAAGAAAGGGCCTATTTTGGGGTGTACATGGAGCTGCTGAGGTCTGTCCTGCAGCAGAGCACTGCTCATCCCAGATGGAGCATCTGTCTGAGGCATCCATCAAAACTCAAGCTCCTCCTTGGGAATGGCTTTATTTCATCCCTGGACCTAGAGCTGTTTATGGAATTATCAGGGCCAGATGAATGGTGATTTTTGTTCCAGAAGACACACTGCACACTGGGCACCTTGCAGAAGATAAATCACTGACACAGTAATTGTATTTCTCCACCTTCCTCCTCCCTTGGCTTCAAATAAATGGGTTTAAATCAATCCCAGCTCTCTGAAGAGGTGGTTCTGAGAGATGGGAAGAGAGGAGAGGGAAAGGGCAACAGAAGGCTCTCCCAGCCCAGGGTCTGGAAGGTCCTGAGGGTCTCCTTACCATGAACCCAGGTGTCTCCTTCCTCTGCAAGGAATCACATCTGTTCATGCTCTTCCCTCCCTCCCAGTTCCAAGACAGACCACAAGCAAGAGGATCTGCTGAGGCTGGGGAGGTGGGACTGGAGAAAACCTCTCAGCAGCTCTTGCTGCAATTCTGTAGAGCTTTTCTGCCTGTAGCTTTCTTAGTTTATTTGATTTCACCAAGTCGGATTTTATTGGATATTTCTGCCTTTAATGTGGCCCAGTACTTGGAACAGTCCATTTAGGAGGAGGCTTGATCCATACACACATCTCCATGTATGAAAGCAGGGAGTAAGGAGACTCAGGGTACATAAGTGAGAGAGAAGTGGGGGGATTTGATTTATAATCCCACAGTGGGGCACCAGGAGTAGGATTTTAGGATCTGCTCAATAAAGGATTTGAGGTTTCTTAAAGGGTGTCTTGTGCACAACCCCAGAGCCCTTTCAAGTTCAACCCCTGAAATGATAAATGTTTTGGAAAGCACTACTCTAAAAGGAAAAAAAAAAGAAAATCCATACATTGATGCATCTTATATGGCAGTCAATGAGCACGAGCATCAGTTTTCAGCTCCAAAAGGCTGCCAGTGTGGGTCTCTGCTCCCTCTTCCTCCACATGACAGAAATTATTCAAATTCTTCTCTTCTAGCAGGCAGGCAGTGATCCCGCGCTGCATTGGCCAAGGAGCAGATGCAGCTCTGGCAGGCACTCAGGAAAACACCAAGTGAGCAAGTTTTTCTGCTGCTTCTCACATCCGCACCATTCCTCAGAGCGGGGTGTAATCAGCCTCCATTTGTTTTCATGGCTTCAGCTCCAGAATAGATGGGAACACAAGCTGCAGCAAACAGCTCCTGCTGCCGGAGCCGTGAGGAAAACTGGGATGGGAAAGGTGCACTTCCTAGTCTCTGTCTCCTTGAACTTTCCCTACTAAGTAGTTAATCGCTGAGACACCCCAAGTCAAGCCCTGCAGGTGTCAAGGGTGCCTCTAGACAGACTCTTTACAGTCAAAAAGTACAGACATCTGCTATGATTCAATATCTATGAGCTCAGCCTGCTTCTCTGGCTGATTTACTTCCCCAGCTAAAACATATCACCCTTCCTGACTTCCCATCAGCTGGAGAAGGGAAAGCAGGCTGCATGTGCCTTTATACTACACCCCAACCAGCCTGGGAATATTAGCAAGGTTGTTGGACACCAGCTCTGTTCCTGCAAAACATAGCCTGGGAGGGATCACAAAGTAGAAGATTTCTTGCATGGAATGGAAAAAACACCAACACTTGAACTAGTGATGGGGAAATGCTTGAAGAAAGACCTTGCATTTTCTATTTTTAGTTGATTTATGCAGCTCTCCTGGTAGCTGTGCAGTGATGGAGAGTGTTGGTGCAACCCAAATATTGCAGGGCAGAATGGGAAGGGTCCCTCCACTCTCACCTTTGCACGTGGCTGCTTCACACCCTGCTCCCTCTCCCGGAGTGGCACTGTGCTGCTGAGGACTGGCTCTCTGAGATAACTCTGCATCCCCTCCCCATGAGGCCAAGCACAGCAAAGGGTGTTTGCTCATCCTCCCACCCCAGCCGTGCAACCTGCCCGCCACAGCCGCCCTCCTCGGCCAGGCCTGGCACGCCGGGAGTGAGTTGCTGGCAGACAAACACAGCCAATTTCCTCATCTCCAAGTGATTTATCTGCCGAAGGGAAAGCTAAGCTCAGCCTTGACATCCCGCTTTTTATTCTCCTTGGTTTTCCAGCCAGGGCCTGAGGAGCTTAGCGAGTGTGGCTGAGGTCAGGCCACAAATCAGGGCTCCGTCAGGCCGGGTGCACGGGAGCCTCCTGGCCCAGCCTCCTGGCCGGGGGCCCCTGCAGCTGATTTGTCCAATGCCTGATGCTTCCTTATTTTTAGTGCATGTGCTGGAGTTCCTCATTACTCACAAAGAGCTTATTTGGAACTCCCTGTTCCCAGGGATGGTCCCTGCTGGGCATTGTGCAGGATGCGCAGGCTCTCCGAGCAATGGAGGTGACTTTCTTCATCCCACAGTCATCTCAAGCAGCCACACACCAAGGGAAGAGATGGAGTTTCCTCTGCTGGGATTTGGGTTTGGGGCAGCATGGTGGAGATTGAGTCAGTGAGGGCTCTGCAAGACTTTCCATGCATCCTGGGGCTGCAGTGAGACAGGAGATGCTCTACAAGCCCATGTGATCAGCGTTTTTATCTCAACCGTTGCACAAATGTTATTCATTTCACCCACCCTTGCCTTTAGGCAACTGGCTTTTGAAAAAATTCATTTCTGGGACAAGGGCTGCCCACCAGGAGCAGGGCTGTGGCCATGCACTCACACCCAAACCAGCAGCAGCAGCTTCTAAAGCCATGATGCTCCAAGCACAGCTCTGGCACAGCCTCTGCATGAGAACACAGCTAATTTTGGCTCCTCAGAAAGTGCAGCGTGGTTGAGATCAACTGCAGCCAAAGAGATCCTGCTGGAAGGGGCTTGTTTGCTTAATATGCCTCAATATTCATGATCCTTAAGTCCAGCTAAGAGTGTGTGTGCCCTCAGGGACATCCTCTGGACTCAGAGAAGATGGACATGAGGGTGTCCTGACCAGCAAGACCTGTGCAAAGTGGAAGTCAACATTCAGCTGGGGCTGAATCAGTGTCATTGTGGGGTTTATTCTCCAGGTCCACACAAACACCCTGAACATGGATCAGGATGAGCAGAGGGGTTGCCTTGTTCCCTCTAGGGCCAGCAGGGTGGCTCTGGCACACAGGATGTGGGAGTGGTGGAAGCGCTGGACTTCGAGCAGCCACAGGAGGGTGTTTACTGCTGCCACAATAACTGCAGCTCTGCAGCTGGCAGCTTCCCAATCTGCCGGGCTGGGGGGAGCAAGGACCCCAAGGGGATGTAGGAATTGCCCCCTTCCAGGCAGAAGGGTTTAAGGTTGTCTCCCGGGGCCCATTTCCCCAAAGCAGAAGATTTCAGCACACTCCACTGGGGAAGTGGGGTTTCTGTTTGTTCGTGTCACCACAAGAGCTGCCCTGGAAGTGCTGGCACTGATGGGCAATGCCCCTCCACTTTATCCAGGGTACTTGTGACCTACAGGGCTGTAGTTGTAACTTGATTCTGCAGCCCTAAAAATATGACCAGAGCACCCTATAAATATGGCCAGTGCAAAACAGTAACAGTAACTGCAGAAACAGTAATCTAATCCAGTTAAATATAAGGATTATAATCCAACAGATTATCTGAGCATGGATGGGGAGCTACAGGGACCCCAGGAGGAGTCTCTGCCCAGTGCTGGTTGCTCCTCAGGCAAGGAGAAATGCCAGGCAGCTCTTCACTGATGTGCAAATACCCTGAGGATGAGCAGTTTTGCAGCAGTGAAGATAGCATTTGGCCATGGAGCAGCCCAGTTCTTAGAGAGGTTCATGAGGAATTTGCCATGGGATTTCTGGGCACGGAGTCAGCTCCCATGTTGGGGCTCAGAGGCTGCTCCAGACCTGTTAGGGGCAGGGTCTATGTCTGGTGGTCATTGGAGACTGATCTCTCTCTGAAGCCACCGTGTTCTGTCACGTCACCAGTCAGAGGTTTGCTGGCTGCCTGGGAGCTGCACGAAATGCTCAGCTGGTGCCTCCCGGGCACGATCCACACATCCTTTGGGTTTCACACTGGGAAGCTCTTTCTTCCCTCTATATCATCTGCCTAAGCAGTGACCAGGTGACACCAGGAGGGCATAAAAGGGGTTGCAAACAGATGTTTCAAACCCTCTGGGGTTTTTGTGCAAGGAACAAGATGTTTGCAGCCCAGAGGAACCTCCAGCAGAGGCTCCTTTCCAGCCAGGATTGCCCCTCTGTCACTTATCTCCCTGTAAATATTTCTGCTGGCTGGATTAATTGGTGCTAAGGCTTCAAGAGCCTGTGGGGAGACATCACCCTTCATCTGAGAAGGAATAACAGACCCTAACACCCCACAGCCCAGTGACATGGAGTGACCTGATTTGGGGTGTAGAAGATGCCTGTTCTGCCCATGGCTCCCTCCTCCATTTATAACTCGGCTTCCTGCCCCTTACTGCCCACCCTTGCCAGTGTCACCAGAGAGGAACAGGTCATGGCCTGAGGGCAGGGATCAGCAAAGAAGCCCTGGACCACAGCTGGATTCTCATGCATGGATTGTGCTGGGGATCACAGGACCATATTTTGGAGCCAATGGCATTAAGGAATCACGAGGATGGTGTCACCTGCTTCTCCAGCAACTGGAGACTGACCTGGAGGTTGTCAGAGGGGCCTGGTGTTGCACAGTGCTCCCCCATCTCCCCCGGGCCCATGGGCACAACTGGGAACAAATGAGGACCGGGGTGACTTTCCCAGACCTACCTGCACAGGTGGCTCTGGCACACTTCCAGGGAAGGGGAGCACATGGGGTAGAACTGTAGGGCATGGACATTTCTCATTTGCAGCACAAACCACATTTTCCCTTTTTTACTACTGTAGGAAGCTTGATTTGGAAGAAAATATTACAGCATTTTGCTCGGTTAGCTCTGCAGGACATGGAAAACAAGCAGGAGGGATGGGAGCAGCAGGGAGGAGAGGGCAGAGCAGAGGAAAACCTCACCCCAGGCAGTACAGTGCCAGGGGTGGGGGGAAACTCTCTGCGTGCCATTTCCCAGAGTCATCTTTGCAGTCGTGGAAACAAGAGCTGGATCCTGGAAACGCTGCTGGAAGAGAAGATGCACCATAAATTTGAACTGTAAGGCAACCCTGAAGAGGCAATAAATATGCCCACATGCACATCCCCATGCCAACCTTCACACCTCTTCCCATTCTCACACCCAGACGTGGTATCTGACCTCTGGGACCTATCCTGCCCCATTAGAGAGGCCCCACCTGAGTCCTGTCCAGCATCTCATTCCCAAAGCACGCCCTCCTGTTAATTTTACTTCCCTCTTTAATCCTCCTGCCCTGTCCAGGCTGGTTCCTGTCTGAGTGTCCAGGGCAAAAGGTGGCAATCAGGAGGGCATGGGAATCCCGGGGCTGATGGCAGAGATTTACAGCTCCTGCTGGAATGGTTCTGAGCTCAGGAGGATGGCTGGAAGGGCAGCTCAGTGAAGTGCAAAGGAATGGGCAGCATGAGATAGCAAAGCTGGGAAAAATACCAGCTCACCACTGAATAATTTCCTTCTGACCAGGCATGTCCTGCAGTCTCTAAATCCTCCTTCCAAAGGATTTAATAAATCCCCTGCTCTCCCCATCCTCCCCAAACCAGACACTCCTGTGGGTAAGGTGGGTCCATCCCCCTGTGTCCTCCACAGTCCACGGCCAATGGGTGGGAGTTCATCCCAGTGTCATCCCCGTCCATCATGCCATCAGCCAAGGAGGAGCTGGGAGCAATGTCCTGGGAAGGTCTCTGCAGCAAGTCAAAGGATTGGACGTGGGGAGAGCCACTTCTCTGGCTTCTGAGTTGCTTTGCAAGAGGACAGGGAGGAAGATGAGAAGCTGGGGTGATGAAGGCACAGTGGATAGCACACATGCCTCTGATCCCATCTTGCTTCCAGTTCCTGGAGGAAATGGTCCAGCATGCACCAGCAGGATAACTCTCTGCTCATCAGCTTCTTCCAAATCTGCTTAGCCCATAAATTAAACTCAGCATCATGGCTGTGGCCAGCAGTGGGGCAGAGCCGACATCCTTATTCCAACCTTTTTTTGCCTGCATTGGAAGGGAAGAGATCTGAGTGGCTCCATTCCCTATGTGCACTGAACAAGGGAGGCTGAGCAATGCCACGGGATTGTGGTGGCCTCAGTGATGCACCTTAAAAGCCTGAGCAAACTGGAGGCCCTTTGGCCTACCAGCAGGCAGGACTTAACAGGCAGTGCTGCTTCTGTTGCTCACTCCTTGCTGCTCCCTTGTTTTATGCCTTGAACAGATTTCAAAGCTTTTGGCACCAAAAAAAAAGTGAGAGACCTGGCCCTAGAAGAAGGCTGCAGCTAGAAACGCAGATGCTGTATCGCTTCTCTTTGCTGGGGGATGGCTGGGCAGAGAGGCCAAGGAAATGAGGGTATATTTCATGTTGTCTTTGCTATTTGGTGCAATGCCAGAGTATTCAGCACTGAGGGAGGAGGGGAAGATTATCTTTGCTCTAAAGAAAACTTAGTTTTTTCAGGGAAGTATCCTCTGAGATTTGAAAAGCGAAGAGAAGGTCAGCCCTGATGCTCTGGACTGGTCACTGCCCTGCAGTAGGTACAGCTCAGATCACTGGCAGGGATGGGAATTGCCATAGGCCCAGGGCAATGCCTCAGCAAACACCCTCCTGAATGTATTCTCCCTCCCATAACCCTGGTGCAAAGCTGGGTGTCCCCCGTTCCCACTCCCTGCTTGCCCTTTCCCATCCTCTTGGTCTAAAAGGCTGAGCTGGAGCTCAGGCAGCCCCTGCCTTGGTTGCCTCATGAACACGGAGTTGTCCTGCATGAGGAGGACCCTCATCCTACTGCAAAACCCATCTGTATCCCCAACCTGGACCTGTGTCAGAGAGGGAATGTCCCTGGCTCTACACCATCCATGGCTGAACAGAGCAGTGTGTTTGCTGGATGAACCTTTATCCTGCCCGTGACTGTACCTGTCCTTCACCTGGCTGACACCAGCCCTCCTCCCAGCTCAACTTACCAGCTTGTCCTTGCTGGCAGGGCCCTGGCTGCTCTTCAGGAGGCCTGTATAAAGCTTGGGGGTTTTAATCTTCCAGGACTCCTCTGCTGGCTGTGTGCTGGAGGTGGGCAGAGCCAGGAAGATACAGTGGTGCTGGTTATCCATGCAAGATCTGTGCTTTTTGGGCCAGATACTCTGTCCTGATACGAAGAGCAGATGCTGAGAAACAGGTGAGGGAAGCAGGTCACAGGAAAAAAAACACTGAAGCTTTTTAAAGAAGTAACACCTATTTATTGGCACAAGTCCCACCAGCACTGCCTGTCCCATCCCTGTGTAGGGAAGAACCTGTGGTGCTGAGCTAGTCCCGCTCGCTCAGTGGCAGTGCCTCACCCCTGGGAGCTGCAATTCCTGGAGTTTCCCTCAGGCAGCTGCCGAGTGGTCCCGGCCCAGTTCCAGCAGCTGTTTCAGGAGAGCTGCCACGGGACGTCCCGGCTGCTCCGTGCCCCTGGGCCAGGCTCTCCTCGCCTACACAAACAGTTTGTGCAAGAAGCCCTGGGCTGAGCCTCTCCCTGGGGTGGAGCAGCAGCAGCTTGCACAGGGACACGCTGCCCTTGCCAGCTCTCCCAACCACCCCCCGAAGACTGGCTCGGCTCGGCTGGCATTCCCAGGACATCTGCAGCCCCACACAAGCTCCGGCCCTGCAGTTTTCCCAACACAGGGCCTGCAGGACTCAGCCTGACCCCTCTCCAGGGCACCAGCTTAGAGTAGGCAGATGTTCTCTCCCCAGCCATTTAGGATCCCCAAAGCCAAGCAGATGCTTGTCCTATCTTCCCTTCACGACGTCCCAAAAAGCCAGGAGAGTGTGGCACTCCTCTAGAGGTGGTTGCAAAGTGTTGGGATGCCAGGACAACCCCCTCTGGCTGGTACCATTGCTGGCAGAAATTTCCCTGCAAGACAAAAGCTGTGTGGTGACCTGGCCTCCTGCTTTCCACCCTTTGCAACAAGACCACTAACTTCAAGCCCTCAGCTTACTGAGATCCCATATGGATTTCTTTGCTTTAAGCCATGACACAACTTCCCGGGCCGAGGCTTCAGAGGATGAAAATTAGAAGAGCAGAGAATCATAGAATCCTTCAGGCAGGAAAAGACCTCTGAGTCCAGTGCCACATCCTACATGTTTTAAATACCCCCAGGGATGATGACTCCTGCACTTTTCTGGGCAGCCTTTTCACTGGCATCAGTGCCATGGACACAGCAGAGCTCCTACATCTCCACGGAAGAGCGGCTGTGACCGGGCCTCCACCACTCACTGGGCACTGCTGCATTTCAGCACAACTCTGCATCTCAGCAGGAAACATGGGACACAGCTTCCTGCCTGCACCACCAATCTTGGGTCCAAACACCCATCCTTTATGTCAGGGATGGGCACTGGATACCCCTGACACCTCTGTGCTCTAGCTGTGGCAAGCCCATTCTGAGGTGGTGCCCCAGGAACAGGCCAGGAAAGACCAAAATGTGGTTTATTATTCTGCTCCCAGTCACCATCAGCTCATGCCCTGTGGCTGCTAAGCCCAAGGGACCTGCAAAAAGCCCTGGTGCAGGGGGGAGACACAGGGACTGGCAAGGCATCCCCTCAAATCCAACATGTTGTATGTTTTCATCTCTGCAGCTTCCTGGGGAGTTTTGGAGGGCAGCAGGCAATCACTATAACTCACCCCCAGTGCCCCAAGAGCACGGGAATCACACGGGAATCACACGGGAATCACACCAGTCCTGCTCCAGCCCCTGCTCCAACCACTGCTCCGCAAACACGGCAGCTGCTGCAGGCACTGGCAGAGATGAGGAAAAACAGCAAAGCGAAGAGCAGGGGGAGAAAACAAATCCCTTGGAGCCAGCAGGAAAGCCTGAAAAGATCTGGTTGGGCACAGGGAGGACGAAGCCCTGCTTTTCTTGTGCTGCCCCCCACTCCTTTCTCCTCTGTCCCACCTCTAAAATACCGCTGATCTGCCCGCGATTAAGAACAAGGCTCCTCTGAGAAGCGATGAAATCTCATCCTATGTTTTTGAGGGTATTCTGCTTTGCTGGGAAAGGAGGGGAGCTGGCTCCAAGCTCCAACCCACGCCTCCCCTCCGGCCCCGAATTGAAAAACAACGGGCTCTGGAGGAAGAAGGGGAGAAGGGAAACATGCCGTTCCTGCAGCCCCAGCAGCTCCTGCCCCTCGCATCTCCGCGGCGGAGGCCCTGGCTTGTTGGCAGCGCTCGGATTGGCCGGGGGGGTGGGAAAGGGAGCCCAGTTTGGTGTTACTGGGCAGACTTGGAGATTTTGGGGGGATGGAGGGAGGGGGCCACGGGCACACGCGCCTGCGTCGGGAGGGGAGCGCGCACAGGGCTTGTTTTGTGATGCTGGATTCCAGTTCGCCTCCGCCGGCGCGCTGGGACACGGCGTCAGCTGC